>JANRGW010036947.1:0-19589 GCA_024733675.1 Psilopsiagon aymara | reverse complement strand
TTAAACAGGGGAAGTTTAGATTGGATATGAGGAAGAAATTCTTTACTGCGAGGGTGGTGAGGCACTGGAATGGGTTGTCCAGGGAAGTTGTGAGTGCTCCATCCCTGACAGTGTTCAAGGCCGGGTTGGACATAGCCTTGGGTGGTATGGTTTAGTTTGAGGTGTCCCTGTGCATGGCAGGGGGGTTGGAACTGGATGATCTTAAGGTCCTTTCCAACCCTAACTATTCTATGATTCTGTGTGATCCTACGTTATCACACGACTTTCTACAATAAACTAAAGACTTTCTCAATAAAACCTTCCAAAATGGATATTGCAAATTTTCACTCAGATAAAAACCTTTTAGATGCTTTACTGGGGGGAGAGAGAGAAGTTTAGGGGTTTTTCCTGTCTCCAGAAAGGTGCCAACAGCCTTCATTTCTGGGTTATCTCACAGGGAGCCATTCCTCTGCCGCAATAGGATTGCCAGAACTAGGGTGTTTGGCAGGAAGGATGGCTTACTGACTCCAGGCAGCAGGGGCACATTACAGACAGCAAGTTGCATATAAACAGCGCACAGATTTGATCATCAGGCATTAGTTCTCCACGCTAGCAATCTCAGCATTGCTCCTGAGGGGTTATGTTTTTCATTATGTAGCATTTGCGCTACTCATAATTGTCGTGGTTTAATCCCAGCAGCAACTAAGCACCACTCAGCCTCTTGCTCCCTTATCCCAAGTGAGATGGGAGAGAGAATCAGAAGAGTGAAAGTGAGAAAACTTGTGGGTTGAGATCAGGACAGTTTAACAGGTAAAGGAAAAGCTGAACATACCAGCAAAGCAAAGCAAGGAATTCATTCACCACTTCCATGGGCAGGCAGGTGTTCAGCCATCCCCAGGACAGCAGGATCCATCACAGGTGATGGTGACTTGGGAAGATAACCATCACTACCAATGTCCCCCCTCTTCCTTCTCCTTCCCCAGCTCTATATGCTGAGCATGATGCTGTGTGGTCTGGGATACCCCTTGGTTGGGATCAGCTGTCCCAGCTGTGTCCCCTCCCAACTCCTTGTGCACCCCCAGCCTGCTCACTGGTGGGGTGGGTGAGAGAAAGGAAAACCCTTGGTTCTGTGTAAGCGCTGCTCAGCAGTAACTAAAACATCCCTGTGTTACCAACAGTGCTTCCAGCAGAAATACAAAATATAGCTCTGTACCAGCTGCTACAGAGAAAATAAACTCTATCCCAGCCCAAACTAGCAAGATAACTTCTAAATATTTATTACATCTTTGGAGGCAGAAATGTCACCATCCTTTAGCTCTGTGTGTGTATGAGAGACTGCAAGCAGCTAGGAAAAGAGACCTCCCAACACATGAACTACTGAAACATAAAAAAAGCATGATTTCTTTCAGGAAATTGAGTTTCTTTTGGATTTGTTTGTTTTGTTGGGTTTTTTTCATGGCAGCAAGACAGCTTCTTCTGATAGCAAAGGTTTTGTAAGGCGGAAGTTGAGGAAAAACCTATTTGGGGCATTTATGATCAAAAAGCTGATAATGTCGGCAGAGATTTTTTGGGTGTTGTTGGTCATAGCCTGTTTAGTAGACAACTTGCCCTCAACGTAAAACCAGGAGAAGCCTTTTGGAAGCAGAAGAACCTGTTACAGCCTGAATCCAACAGGAAGCCTTGCTTAGGATCTTGCACTATTTTTTCTGTTCTTAAAGCATGGCAGTGTATGAAAACCGTCCAGTACACTGTGTCATGCGATTGTATTTGAAAGCTCTCCAGACAATCTGAGCAGTGCAGTGGTCTTTTACAGTGCAGGTGGAACTGCCTTGAAAATAAAGCCAAAATATCCCAAAGGCTATCTAGAACATCCACTAATATAATAATAGTGATAGTAATAGTAATAGTAATAGGCATGGAAATGAAGTAATCAGCTGAACTACTTCAGCAAGTTATATTGTCAGTACTGTCAGGTACTTAAAAGGACTCCATTGTTCAAAGCTTCTCCTGCCTGTGTTGGAAAATACATTCTAGAGGTGTGGCAAAGTCTGTCTTAATGTCCTTAAGGAACCGAATTTGCTTGAGCTTTCTGATTTTCACCCTGGCTGCAGCTCTACTGTGCTTTATTTCTTTACAATAGCTGCCTCTCCTGCCATTCTGTTTGGGGAGATGTGAATGATTTATTTGTTTGAGCTTGTAGTGCTTTAGGAATGTATGTTGAATGTCTACACATTGCTAAAAGAGCAGCACTGACAAACGCAACCGTTTTGCCCAAATGTTTCCTTTGACAAGCTGAGCCTGCGGGATGGGAAGTGATGGGAGAATGAGCCAGATGTAATGACCCAGACCCACATCTCGGCATTCTGCTCCATCCAGTGGGACTTGCTTGAGCTGTGGCAGTTTTACCTGTGCTGTCAGACCTGCCAGAGAGCTCACGCTCGATGCCAAGAGAGGCTGCAGAGATCAGGGACATAGAAATAATGCAGGTTTAAACACTAACAGGGAAGCAGGGAGTTATCAACCACAAAGAAGGAAAAAAGTCCCAAGTTATTACTGTGAAGTTGCAGTGTGCTGCAGGGAAATGGAAATAGCTGAATGGGAATTAGAGGGAGACAGCTGAGCTACCAGTGCAGAGGCAGCAGTAAGCATTTGAGTGTTACTTACCATGCTGGGGTACTCTTCTGCATCGGCAGAACTCCCAGAAGGGGAGCAGAAGCAGGTGGAGCAGCAGCTTGAGGAGCTGTACCCATGCATTAAAACTACCATGACTAGTACGGAAACCTTTTAAAGAGAACACTGTTACCCTTTAGATGCTAGGAGAAACATTGCAATCCTTCTGATCTGGTGAGGCAAAGACCACAGTTTTAGAACTGGTGAGATGTTCTACAGGCTTTGTGTGGGAAACGCTGGAGAGTTGTGAATTCCTTGGTGAAATAGTCATGAGGATCATCATTGTGAAGATTGTCTAAAAACCCCCAAGGACAACAGAATAACACAATTATATTTCCATAGGCTTTCAGGCCATAACATTTTTCCATTTTCTAACAAAAGGTAGATTTTAAATAGTCAGTTTAATACTGAGATGTTTGTTTAGCAATATCAGGACAGACCTTTTAGTATTTAAAAACCAGCAATCAAGTGCAAAGGCATCCTGCCAGAGGGAAGGGAGGCAGCAGGCAGGCTCTGCACAAAACCTTTTCACCATGCAGTAGTTTAAATGTGTTCTTAGAGTTTGATCTCAAGATACGGTAGCATGTTAGCATGAGAACAATGTTGTGTCTGGGCTAAATGTTCCTGTATTGCTCACTGGATCATTTTTGCTGGCAAAACCCCTCAAACTCAGCTTTTGCCTACCTGTAGAAGAATAGCCTATGCTGTGCCAGATGCTAACAAGTAGTTAATCGGCTTTTTGTATGGATCCATTCATTGCTAAAAATAGGAGAGTAGAGCACAATGGAGGTATAACTGGTGAGCTGTGGAACAAAACAGAACTGCACCTTGTATAATTTGGTGGTAGGCCAGATATTTTAGGGTCATATGGTTTACTGAATGAAAAGTTTTTCTATTCTTGTGCTTATCTAATGGGTTGTCTTATGAGGAATTCCACTGCTTAGTTTTAGTGCTGTTTCTTACGCTGCAGAGACCTTTGAATTCCCTTTGAAAGACTAAATTAAACACTTCCATTATTTAATACATGTTTGCTTTTGCACATATAGAAAAAGTATCATTTCTGTAAGACGTTAAAGGTAACCACAAAATGGGCAGAATTTTGGGATGGAGCCCCAAATGCCTCTCTGCAGAACCAGAAACAGCAAGTAATAGCAGTAAAATTGCTGCAGAAAATTATTGCTGTGTTTCCCTCCCAGTATTTGTTACCTGGCTTTTCCTCATTCAAGCCTTTTCAGTAAGTGCATATTTCTGATCTGCAAATCAGTCCTACTGAGTCAAGAGTTATTTTGTGTCTTAAAGTTCCTGTTCCTGAGGTCATTAACATTTGAGAACCACAGTTGCTATCCATATGGTTTCATGAAATTAAGTTCATTTTCCATTACTTTAGCTACCCACCAGCTAAATATTGAGCCCAAGGTAATCATCCAGGCTCTTTCAATAACAGCAACAACAATAATAACGTATCTTTTGGATTTTAAGTAGCTGCTTTCATTGAAATGGAGGTGAGTCATGGCTTTTGAATACTTGAGGTTGACAATGTTGTGAATATGGAACTACAGTTGCGTTAAACAAAGACTGAGGTGTGGTAACAAGGGGATAAATAATAGTAAATGACATTCTATCAACTTGGTGTACTTTGGTGAAGTACTTTAAAATTCATAGTTTCCTTTTAGAACATCAGTAAATACACTAATTTAACCTGATGGTGACTAGAAGCACTCAGCTGCTGAACCCTTCTTGAATCTGCTTAATCACTCTACAACCCCTTTAGCTTGTATTTTTATGTGGTTTTGGTTTGCAGAGTTGAATGAACACTCTATTATTTTATCAGAAACAATTACAAATCTCTTAACAGCCAATAAAGGTCAAGCTATTATACCCTAACAGCATGAAGGAAACCTGTAGCATATGTAGGCTGATTAAATGGTGTATATTTAATCTTCCTTTCAACCAAAGAAAGTCAAGGATGTCAGCTGCGGAAATTCACAGAAGAGAGAATACAGTGAGAACCACATGGTCTGAAACAATGATCCAGGCAAATCAGTATAATGTATGTCATGGCCCTTAAAAGAAAAAGGACTTAAATACAGCATTGAGTAGGAAATTCTTGGCAAAAAAAGAGGAAGAAATACCACCCTGAAAGTCCTGACTTTCTGATGTTTGTGCCTCTGGTATCATAGATGATGGTGTTAGCTAAGATGCTATTGTTTTCTCACATAAAATGAACTTAAGAATTGATACCTTTTGGCAAAAGTTGGCTTTTTATATTGCAAGCATGTCATTGCATATCTTGTCATGTGCATGGGCATATAAATGCTGATTGTACCAGGAAATAAACTAGTGCCAGAGCTAGTGGCAGAAGTCTCCATTCAAATGCATAGTGGGTGTACTCCTTCTTTATCTTCAAGTGCACAGGTATTTGATGTGAGCCAGCCTGCCTGGATCTTCCTATTACAGGAATAATGTATATGTGGAGAGTAATGGTTAAAAAAGACAAAGATGAAGTCAGCAATGCAAAAGCCTAAATGAGACATATATATCTACTTACATGGAGTGGAGCGATACACAGATCTGTGTGTTTGTATGTGTGGAGTATATACATATATGTAATGGAGGGAATTAGGGGCATAAGTTCAGACCCACAACCCTTATGTTTCCAAGAGCATTCCTCATACTTATTTTAACAGTAGTCTTAATGTATAACATTTCTTCCCTGTCCACAAAGTGTGCTGGCCAAATTCTTGAATCTTAGTGCAGAAATCAGTTCTTCTCTAAGAATTAAGCTTTTTTGAGCAGCGTTTCTCTCATCTAGAAAATGGCCTGTATTAATTCCAAGAACAAACCCCTGGTGAGAGCAGCTCTGGGTCTTGGGCTTATCTGAGTCAGATTAAAAGTCTATTAAAAAATGATGCTTGAAAAATGTCTTAATTGGGAAAAAAACTGTCTCAGGCATGTGAACCATCATCCCTACATCCCTTTTTGCAGTGCTTTCTTTACAGACACCATGTGGGTTAACAGAAAACCTTTCTGTTTCTCTTATGAAATGCTTCACTCTTTGTGTCTGAGAACATGAAGAAGCTTCTTGCTACTTCCAATATTAAAAAGAAAAGGCTTATGAAGGGAAAAGCAAGTGGCATTGTCTTAGAAAATCAAAACCACTCACTGCAAAATAATCCCTTTTCTCCGAATTTATTACCCGAGCAATAGAGTTCTTCAGAGATTTTAAGGGCTTATTTCCAGCTCCTTTCAAATCAGAGCACTTACAAAAATGCGTACCCTTCTCTAAATTGCATTTCTTCTTTTCATCAGCCCATGTTAAAATGTCACACCTTGGAAAAAGAAATATATCAGAAACAGGTACATTAAAACAAGAGGGAAAGAAATTGTTTTCTTTGTATGAAAGCCCATTCAGTGGAAATGTAAAGAGTTCTTTCAGTAAATGTAAGTCCTTTGAAAAACCAAAACAAGCCCAAAGTGAATCTGAGCGACCCTTGAATCTGCAGGACGCTGATTTAACAGGGCTGCTCAAGCATCTGCTTCAGCGTTCTGCTGCACCGAACATCCCTGTTACAGCCTCGATATGTGCACAGCTCCCACCGGGAGCTCGACCAGAAATTTAGGGATGAACTGGAACTGAACACTTCTCTCTCCCGTTGTACTTCACTCATCTTTCTCCTCGGCAAAGCTCCCAGTTAAGGTTAGGAGGGAAATCAGCACCATTAAAGCAGGAGGAGAAAGGGGCAGACATTTTACTTCTTCCTGGTTTGGTTCAGTATTGCCTAATTACATTGGTGGGAAGACTTCACCCCTTGACTATTATATTCTAAGCACATCACATTAAAGCAGACCACACCTACCTAACTGTTCCTATATCCTGAGGGCATCTGCCTCTCTTTGTTGTCATGTGAATGTGGGACTTACTCATTCAGGCTTTCATGTTAAAATCAATGGGATTATTCACAAAAGCAAATGTTAATGCAGGTCGTTCCCCAGGGTACAGCCTGTTTCTGAAAGAGTACCAGCAGGGTTCATCCCAAACCTCTTTTATGCTCAAAGTCCATCAGAGTGCTATGCTGAAATCCTGAACACAGCCCTTCCTATTCACTGGCACCACATCTCCATGTTCAACACCTGGATGTCACTAGAACTGGTGTCGTAAAGCCAGTCTGCTTTCCAGGGCAGCATCCCATGGCTGCTTTTTGAGCAAAGCTGTAAATTCACATTTTGTTCTGAATTTTTGCTTTATTACCTTATAAATGTGTTATACCACTTTGGTCTAGACACAGCACAATGAACCAGGAGATAGATGGATATGGCTCACAGTGTGGACTGCTCACACGAGGGCAGTCCTTAGGCTATTTTTCTATGTAATGTTCAGCATCTTTTAAGGCCACTTGCATAGTTCTTCTGTTAGTGGCATTAATTTGTATTTGGGAAGCTTTCTTAAGCAATCTTCATAGAAATCACCCAGAAAAGTCTTTCCTAATTTGCTTTTTTTCTCTTGTTTGTGTGTGGCCATGGTGTTTTTAAAGGCTACAGAGAATTTGCCTGACAGTAGATCTACTAGAATATGCTATGGTAAGGTATTTGCTCAACTGCTTCTGACACTGGATGTGAGGGGAAAAGGCATGTCGAGCCACTCCGAGCTTAGGCACTTGTTTTTCAATAGATATTTGTTTTCCTTTGAAATGGGAAAGGCACTTCATTGTCTTGAAAGTTTGGAACTAGATGATCCTTTCCAACCCAAACCATTCTATGATATTTGGGGAGGTCTCAAGAGAACCAGCAGAAAATTCATGTCAATGTGTCTAAGAGAGTATTTTTCATTTCTTATTATTTAAGGTGCAAGATTTTGTTTTTTTCATCACAAATTTAGCTGAGATCTGTTCAGTTCCATAGTTTCTCTTCCTAGTTCCTTAAGTCTGTGGGCATCCTTCTGGAGCAGGTTGCTCCTCTCAATGGTACTGCTTTGCATATGCATTGGAGGTTGTACTGAGTGCAGTAAAGAGCAAGTTTGCTGTGCTCTGTGCTTGCCTTATCCATTATTTCATTCCTTTCACTGAAGCACAAAATTGCTGTTACGTTTATAGGTTTCAGAAAGAAGGTGCAGTCTCCATGTGTGGCACCACAGAGGTCTGATCTGAGCCAAACCCTCTGGCTCCAGTGGGATGCCTAGGGAATTGAGGGTGTTCAGGTATAACACATAACACTAAATAACTGATCTGGGAAAACCATCTCTGTAACCTTTCCAGGATTTCATACCTATTATGGGTTATATGAATATTCCCCTCATAGTCTTAGAGCAAGTGTAGGACAAAAGCTAAGGAATGGGCTGTGTTTCTCCTTGACTTCTTGAATGATGTGGATTGATTTGTTATACCAAACTTCATAAAGGCTGAGTAAGATCCAAGAGCAAAACCGAAAGAAATGAAAAGTGGGTTTGAGAAAGGGCATGTCAGGAAGGTGGAGGAGGATATTATTAGTTCTTATGCACTTTATGTCTGTCAAGAAGAGTGGAACTTTTCAGTAGAAGATACCGAACAAATCAAGAGCTTATACAACACCTTCCAGTTTTATAGGTGACAAGGTCCTTGTCAGAAGCCGTGGGTATCATTAGATGTGTTTTCCAGATAGAAGACAGAAACAAACATTCCAATGGCTTGCGTAGTGGCAGCAGAAAAGTCATGCACTGAGGGAAAACCTGACCCTATACTCTTCTCAAAAATGTCACCTTGGACTGCTGTAGACATGCCATTTGCAAGTGTCTTTTTTAAAAAAGGAAACATATGCATTAAAATTCAACCAATTTTTCCTCACCTATTCCAAAATACTATAATTTTGATCTATTGTTTTTAATCTGTGTTTCACTCTTTATTCTGTGAGACCATCCAATGAGGCAGTAGGGCAGCTTTATGGGTTGTGGGGAGGGTTGATCCTGCAGTTGCTGTGAGAAGTGGTGCTGGCATGGCATGCAAAGCCTCTTTGTACTACATTTGCTTTCAGAGAGTGACCAACCAGGCTTAGTATCAAAAAAGATCAGGTTGTCAGAGATTGAAAGCTGAGCACAGGTAAAATGCAGGACATGGAAATTCCATTCTATTTAGGGCTGGCAGCGGAAAGCTGTATCAGATTAGGCTGTAACCTGCCTGATGGTGCTAAATGATAGCAAATATCAAGAAACTAAATCTGTGACATTAAGATGTGTTTGCTCAAGGGTCCAGCAGAATAGTAGGCTAATGCAAACTGGGTTGTTCGCAGTAGTAAGTTTATTTGTGTCAATCATCCTAACTTTCTATAACCTAAATTTTCTCCATTACCATTTAAATTTCTCTGCTCTTTTGTAGTAACACTAAAGATACCAGGGGTGGTTGGGTTTTGTTGGTTGGTTGGTTGTGGGTGTTTTTGAGTTTAAAAATCCATCTGAAACGTTAGTACTCTTCTGATTTTAAACAAGCTACTGTAGCATCTCATTTGAATTGCAGTGAAAGGACTCAGTAGGTCATGTATCTGGGTAGATGACACCACTGCAGTCTAAAAGCTTCTGTCTCTATTGTGAGTTTCGTACCATTCAGGAGATTTATACCTATTCAGTAGCCTGGTTTAAAAAACAGATTAGAAACTTGATAAGCCAGAAATACATTTCTTCTGGGAATTCTGCCCAGAGCTTCACTCCAGCGTGTTTCCATTCACCGTTCCTTTTATCGGGCACAGTATTTTTCCAAGGGAAGGTGTAAAGCTGTACTCATTTTCCTGCCCAAATAGTAAGTTTCCCAGTGTTATATTTAGCCCTCTTTCTAAATGTATTGGTGTTCCTTTTCTCTAGTAGCTTAGTTATGAGACAAGATTAAAACCAAAAGCAAAATAGGCATTTAGAAACTTACTGAGAATTTACTCCCTGTTGTTAACTTGTGCTTGCACAGTGAGTAGCCACTTTCAAACAGTGACAGAAAAGGGTATATGCCATAAGCACCACTACAGTGTATAGAGATTAAAAACAGATCATGGTGCAAATACAAATCATGTTGTATAAATGTGTATGTGTGTGTACTTCATTATATAAATATAAATAAGATACGATTTTCTCAAAGGATTCCAGGTTGCCAAAGATGTGAATTTAGGTTCTTCTTTCAAAAAAGCCAATGAAATAAAACAAACGCTACCCTACTTAGGTATCTAAATGATATAGAAAAGGGAAAAATAGGTCCCTAGGTGACTTTGACCCTGTGTTTCTCATGCTCTATAGTCTCAGGTAGGTGCCAGCGTGTGCCATGTGGCCTTGTGTTACTGCTGTTCTAGGGAGTCATTAATTTAAGCATTCAGGCTGACTCCAGGCACTACTGATCTCTCTAATTATATTATCAATCCATTACACACGAGATTTTTATCTCAAGGGTTTGGGTTGGTTTGAGGGGGGAAGTCACCCGGTTTGCCTGTGGTGTTGGTTGGGTCCAGGTAGCCTTGTTAGTCAGGCTGCTGTAAAGGTCTGGTTTCACAGCCTTAGAAGACATTTTCAAGGTGCTATTTGGGATTCAATCTCCTTTGAAAAGTTTAACGTAGCAGAGAATTACAGAAAGCTTCCATTGGCTGACTGTATTATATATAAAAAGATAACCACCAAGGTTTTACTTATTCTCTGTAAAATTACAGGGGATTGTTGTGTGTTGCATACACATTGCAAAGAGTAGAAATGCAGTGCACCACATTAGCCCTTAGATCTATTTATGTACAATAATAAAGCTACCCCAGAGCTGTCCCAAGTGTGCAATTCAGTATCGAAGTGATGTGGAGCCCTGATCTGGGCAAACAGATGCCATCATTTCGCGCCAGTGGAACACTTGCCCCGTGGTTTTCTAAACACAGCAGTTGCATTTGTTTCCACAGAACTGAAATTGTCACCTTCATAAGTCTTCAAAGAGTACTTAAATGCTTGGCAGCCCTAAAACATGTTAGGTCTTCTCATAGCAAAAGCCTACAGATGTCACCTCTCTGATGTCCTTGGAGGCATTATACATTGAAATTTAGGAAGAAAAATAATACAGAAAGGCTGCGCTGGAGGAGGAGGGACTGAAGAATCTATCTATATATACACACACACACGTGTATAAGATATGCCACAGCTTCTTGGTGAGGGATGGCTGAACTGCAGCATCCCTTCCCAAACTCCATCATGATGAGAGGGCCTCAGATGTGCTCAGTGGGAAGCACTACCATGCTGACAGAATTATTAGCCAGATGTATCCTGATGCTTTTAAGATCCAGGAGGTATAAATACATAAAGGGCACTGTGCCATTTTCTATTGCAAGATACACCTTAATATGGGGATGGGTTCTCCTGGGTTTTCAGAGTAGCATTCTCAGCTACAGGATCATGCAAGGAAGGGAAAATCTTTATTCATATTAATGCAATGAAGTAGCATGCTTCACTACTTCAGAGCCTACTTCAATGTGGAAGTATGAAGCATTTCTGAAAATGATTTCAAGAAAAAGAGAATTCTGTGTTAATACTGTCAGTGAGGCAAGGGCTGCTGATGGGAATGTAAGGAAACTGAAATTCAGTAGGCTTTTAGAGAAGCAAAACGAGAAAAACTCAATTTACAGAGGGAGGAAATGGAGACACTGAAATTCAGTATTTTTGACCTCTGTTATCTCAAGAGATGTCCAGGTTTGTGTTTCCTTACTTCCTGGTAAATGAGAGGGGAAAGGAGCAAAAGAAACCCCCTCAAGAAATATGAGGTATTAATGCATTATGATTTGTGCTGTAAAACATAAGAACTGTGTGGTAGAGCTGAATCACAGTTGCTGTTGGAGGTCAGGGCTAAGTTGTCATCTCCTGATTCTGTTGCACATTGTGTGTGGTTCTGCATAACCAATTTTAGCAAGTTGCAGCATCAGGGATTTAACTGTGCATCTCATTCCCTGTGGTCTGATCCAAATCCCTTAAATCCTTAAGCTTCTGACTAAACCCTGGCTTCATCAATCTTCCTACATGCTGCATTTTCAGCCGATCTTCCCATCTCCTGCTTCTAGCTGGCAGTCAGTCATTGTTGAAATGGGCTTTGCACTGTGGCTACAACAGCCCCCCACCTTAAGGAGATGGAGAGGCATCTCTTAAATGGAAAGACAAAACAGTGTTTTAGAAATGCAGAGGTCTTCCAAAGCAATGGACGCTTCTTAAGTGTTCAAGACCAGCTTGGACAGGACCTTGAGTAACCTGGTCTAATGGAAGGTGTCGCTGCCTGTGGCAGGGGGTTGGAACTGGATGATCTTAAAGTCCTTTCCAGTCCAAACCATTCTATGATTGTGCATGGTTTGGCATATTTAAATATCCTGTTAAATCATGTGCAGAGTGGCATTCAAGTCATGAGGGTGGGCTGGTACAGCACCTCACTGATTCATCGTGTTGAAAGGACCATTTGCCTTTCACTAATGTTTTCTGTGGGCAAATACTTAACACAATTTGGTTCATCTGATAAGGCTGAATAAAATCCCATTAAAATCACTGTGTAAGCACCAAGTTAGTGTTTTTAAATAGCTGAAAATCTAGTTCCATTTTAGAGAAGCTATTAAATTCTCTCTTGTAGTTTGTATCCACTTAAGATACATCTTTATGCAAACTGTAGATTAAACCCCACTGAGTCAAAATGTTGTATTGGGGAAGTGCCATGTAGGATACTCTCATATTTGCAGAATATTCCTTCCCAAACTGCATGCATTGTAACTATTTGTTCTTCCAAGGGTGTGTTGGAAGGGATCCAACTGGATAAAGTGTACCCTCAGTGCCATAATCTTATGTGCACAGAATATTCTTAATTCCCTTTTCAGAAAGCACTGCACTACATAACCTTTCAGAAATATTCTGGTCGGACCCTGGAGTGTGCATAGTTTTGCTCAGTCAAATGCTCCACTGGGGATCCTTGGGAAATATGGGAAATGGGGAAGCACAAAGTGTGGCCTGGAGTTTCTTATGGACTTTGCAGCGTCCCGTGCACTGTTCTGGTCTGCAGTCAGCGTGCCAGGCTGATTTACATGACTTCCCCCAACTGAAATGTGATTTTTAGAATTAACTAACTGCTCGGGTAGTTTATATGCATCAAAATGTGTTTTATTTTCCACTGCCTTGAAGGCTGTTTTATCATCCTTCAGGTTGGAAAGCCTCTTATCTAAATGAAACAGCCTTAAATTGTTGGACGTAGTTCATTAAATTCATGGATAACTACAAGTCTCTCTGGCATTTAGCGAATGATATTAGGAAGAGAAGTGCTGATCCACCTTGGAAACGTAAGAAATTGAATACCTTGCAAGCTGCCACAGTTTGGACAAGGCACATTTTAAAATAGTAACTTTTAAACCTTCTCTGCCAATTTTTACCCTTTCTCAACTACTGTAAATCCAGGATAGCCTCTTTGAGGAGAGGTGTTAAGGATGTGAGTTAATGCAGAATTCCAGTTATCTCTTAATTTCAGTGCGTTGGCTGGTATTGGTACTTAGACAAGGGGTTTTATTGATCACTAAGTCGTTTGAGGTTTAATTGTTTCTGCTGTGGGAAAGAGCCGTTGATGGCTATCAAGGATGCAGTTGGGTTTTTAACTGAAGAGGTGTTCGCTGAGTATTGTCTGCTTTTTAAAGAGCAGCGACTGTTGTCCCTGTTGGTTTTCCTAGGGACCATAAGGAAAAACTAATAGAAATGGAGAAGCTTGAAGGACAAAGTTGAGTGTTACTGCTGACGTGCTTCTAAGTATCATTGTCTGTCTTCTCCATGTCAGCAGACGTACAGGCAGAGACATGCATTTGTGAGTGAATTTTGGTTCTATAACACGTCAGTAATTCAGATGCACTGATTCACTCACTGCACCAGTGTCTGCATCTGGATTTTTCTCCATGTGGACCTCGTGCCATACAGACAATTTTCTTTCGGGACCATTTTCCTCACGTTTTTCTTCCACTGATTTTCCACCACCCATATCTTGGTATTCTCACATTGTTTGGCTGCTCACAAGTATGTAGTACTCAGTTCCATCAGGTCTCTCCAAGTTGATGTGTTATGTTCTTCTTTGAAACTGCTCTCAAATCCATCCAGCCACCCTTTTTGTATCCTCTTCATTGATTATTTCTCAAAACCATGGAGTACAAAAGCAACAGCCTAAAATAATGTCCATGACATCCCTTGAAGAATTCTTTTTCTCTGTAGCTGCTTGCCAAAGACGCTACTGTTTGGATGTTCTTTTCCTAGCCATGACCAAACGTGTTTCCTGTATTTTCACAGGTGGTAATCTGTCATACAGCCGCACAAATCCAGTTTCTGCATTTATTCATTGTTTTCTCTCCTCAGCCAAAGAAACATATTTGTAGTTCTTACTCATACTCTTTGTAGATTTTATACTTCTTTTTTCCTAGTAATCTTGTTGACTTCTAAACCAGAAATATGTTCCTAGTCTATTTCTGTTAGTTATTTATATGAAGATTAAAATGTGCTTGCAGAATATCATCCCTATGGAGTCAATTGAAGATGACCAACTTTTCGAAAGCAATCTGAAATAATTTGTTTTGATTATGCATTACTTCCTCTTTCTTAACTTCACCATCCAAAGCAGTGGCATCTGCTACATGATTTTGCCATGTGGCTTTTTAGTTGATTTTATGGTTGTAGTTATGTTTTCAGAGTCAAGGCATCTTTCAGCTAATGAACGCTCCTATGCCTTTGTGGTACCCTGGCTCCAATTCCCATTGAGCTGGACAGTTACCATGAGCTGGGACAATTCTGTTGAGATCTGCAGAAAATAAGATCATCTGTGCTGGCTAAATTTGCACCTATTTATGAATGTCAAGAGTCTAAACGTATTTGTGGTACTGAATTGCTGTTCCTGATACATAACAAGATGTATTGAAGGTTTGTGGCAAGTGACAGTACATGAGAGCTTGTCATTGGCACTCAGTAGTTAAATAGGCGCGCTGTTAAGAATGTTGTAAGCTTGTGGTCTGATGTGCAGGAGCTGAGTATCTGGTACAGTCTGAGAAGGAAAAAATTAAGACTGTTGCAGCATCATCCTTGAAATGGTTTATTTTTCTTTGCTGTAGTGCAAATGAGTTTCCTAGAATTAAATACTTAGAGGTAATGGGAATAGTGAGTGTTTGCAATAATTACAGTCAGGTAAATGGAAACCTTTAGCTGTGAGCATCCCATGTATGACTTTGTAATTGGGAGAAAAATTGATACCAAAATACGTCTCACAAACAGGTAAGAGAGAACAAAACAATGCTGGTGTGGCCAAAGAGGATTTCTTTTTTTCTCCTTTTTCTCCTGATGAGTGTGTCTGAAATGTTGCAATAATAAACAGCTCGTTAGTCAGATGTTTTCTGTTATAGCTTTCTGTGTTTCGTCTGTTGTTCTTACATGGGGTGGGTAGTTGGAGCTTTCAGCATTACAGACCGACTGGATGACCATGCTTCCACTGGCTAAAAAAATGCATTAAAATGCAAGTGATCAAACACCAGCCCTTACAGAGCACTCCAGAAAACGTAGTGGGCATTGATGCAGTCCCTCTCATTCAGTTCATTCCAATTATCCTACATTTTTACTAATGATGTATAAATTAATAGCTGATTGTACCTCAGCCTCTGAAGGAACCCTATTAAAGTAACTCTACACAGCCATTCAACATAGGGAGAACAATGAGTATGAGATTTAAAGATAAGTGAAAATTCAGCTGCTGTTCCAGCTATTCCTGCCCTAACGTGCTGGACAACCTGCTGTAGAAATCATTTCATTCTGAGACCTTTAGTACTTTTATCAATAGTTTCATGCAGACCAAAGAAAATGAGTTAATAGAAGTAACATGAAAATGAGAGAAGTTTCTTTGCTTCTCTGTCTCTTCATTTTTTCCTTTAAACAATACTGAAGAAAAACTCGATGTATTTGCAGAAAGGAGAAGTGGTGAAAGGAAATGTGTGTGCTTAAAGGTCATTGTTAAATAATGAACCATCTGCAGCTAATAAAACCTGATAAAAATGTCTGTGAGTTAGAAAACATCTAAAGGAAGATTGTGCATGGTTGTAGCTTCGAAGTCTTTTCCCTTTTTTATAATTGTCATATAAATGAAGATTTACACTCTGAGATCTAAAGTACTTTCGTGTTAATCACAACCAAAAGGACTGAAAAATACCACATTTGGTCTGATTTTACTTGGATGGTGTATCCTGCCACTTAGTTTTGGTTGGAACACGCAGTCTTGCAACCAATTTAAAACATAAATACCATGAGCCTAAAAAATCTAATCTGAGAAGCATGGACATGGAGGAGAACTAAATAAATATGCTGGCTGAATATTTGCTTAATGTTCTGTCATAAGAGCATGAGAGATGCAGGGAAGCTGGATTTAGATCATTTGAACTGTGAGAGGGGTCAGAAAAAGAGGAATGAGGTGGCCCTGGTTTTGTCCCCAGGCTTTTCCTTACCACGTACCATTTATTCTCTTTGTATTTTATATCAAATCCTTTTTTCACCAATTACGGCGTTGAAGTTGACATCGTTTGGGTATATCCCCCCTTTTCCCACTGAAGTCAGTCTGGTTTTGTACTGTAAGGAGAAATGGCATCTTCAGCAAAGCTGGTATTGAATAGGTAGTTTGTAGCGTTGTCTCCAGTAAATTCTGGTAACAGTGCTGTCACTGCTGGTTCAGAAATAATGGTGGTGTGGAAACTTGTAATAAAAATATTGATTAATAACATCTAATGTTTTTAAATATCCCCGTCTTGCATTGTGGTGGTGCATTTTTAGACCTCAAAGTTAGAATTGTATTTGGAAATGGGTGTTGCCACAGTCATCTGCACTCCGAAGTTAAATAGCATTTGTGCAGGTATAGATTTGCTTACCTCCTGTTTCTCTATGAAAGAAAAGTATGTTTTATGCAGACACACATTCTCTCTTCCTTCAAAGTTTTACATCATAGAAAAAGTAGTTTTACAGTTCTTCATAACCCATTCCCGAAAAACTTGATGTATTGAAGTTCTTGCTTCAAGCATGGAAATGAGTTAAGCTACTTTGGAAAAAGCAATTGTTGCTCTGGAATAAGTGTTTCAGAGAGAGTTAACTGAGATTGACTCTTTGATGTCTGATGATTTGTGGTAGCCTTTCATCCCTGAGAATTTTTATGGGAAGAACAGGCCCTGGGTTTCAGTTGCATCTGAGGCATTTGGTGTTGCTGCACATACCAAGTAAGATCTATCCTGGAAGTAAGTAGATGTCTTGGATCTCCTTTCCAGGGACTAACTCTGTCTCTGAAGCATTTCTGATTCCTTTTACCTAATACTGTGTTTTACTCTAGAAATATTCCACTGTATTAACTGAGCAGATGGTCAGTTTAAAACCAGTTTAGATTACTGAAAGCAATTTTTGAAGAACCATCCTTTTGTTTTGTATGCACTCAGCTGCACCAAAGGGGTGTCTTGATGACTTGGGCGTTTAAACAAGGGCCTGGCTCTATTTCTGTGCATAGGTAGCTATGGTGATACCATGCAAAATTGGAATCCCTAGAAATGAGAAAAAATTCAAAGAAGATGTATATGCAAATATTTTGGTCATACATAGATCCCGCTACACTGTTGTGAAATAAATGAAGATATATTTGTATTAAAACCATAGTGCCATTTTTATCATTATTGGACTAAATGTGTTTCTGGCTTAATGATAATGAATTTGGTAAAAATGTCTTGATGTAAATGAATATATTTAAATATCAAACTTCCTATGAATGCTGTGTAGTAATAGAAAAGGGAGTTTGGAGAGCACTGTTTTGAGTATCATTGATGTAGTAATTGGGGTATATTCATTTCACATGACTGTTATTAAGGAAGACAGACAAAATCCTGTCATTGAGTTTGTAGGTGTGATTCCCATGTATGGACATTCTCTTTAATCATTGAAAGGGATTGCTGAAAGGTAAACTTGATAGTTTTGACTCTGGTCTCAACAAAGGAAGGAGAGGGAAGAAAGGCACACTTCTTTGAAGGATGGGCTGTCAGTCGACTTGATGGAAAGTTCTCAGTCCTGTACTGTACTGTTGCTAGGTGATGTGTGCCAGGAGGGGTCTTTGAAATCCATATCAGGACTGTTAACAGTAAATTTAAGCCCATTAGTGAGAGCATTTTGTTTCTGAGGGTCAGGCTGGGGCATGGCAGCAGTTCAGAGCTGCTCAAGAGGCCACGCAGAGTGATGGTCCCTTGGCAAGGAGAGGTGTGGGGTGGGAAACTTGGAATGGGGTTGTTTTACCTCCAGAAGTTAGACACCTGTAAATGGCTTGCACCTGCACCTCGTGTCCTCACTAGGCAGAGAACAGACCATCAGGTGGGTAATTTACTCATCTCTGACACAGGTGAGGAAATAACTACCCAGGGAGGTGCTTCACTTCTTGCTTGACTATAGGTGCAGATGGAGGGACTGGACAAGATGAGACACTACCTCTAGAGGTAAAGAAGCAACTCTTAAGTGTTATCATAGATGTAAAGAGTCTTCCAGGCCAGAGCTGTGTGCTTTACCTACCATATGCAGCGTAAAATCATTTCAACAGACTATTAGAAGGCAATTCCTACTCTCATGTGATCATCCGTGCTTGCACTGGGGAGTTTGGTTGGATCACTTCAGTGGAGCTGGGCTTGGGAAATCTGCTGGAGTTCTTATCTAGCCATAGGGGTAAGTGCTCTGGTTTTAAGAGAAACTTCATGCTTCTTATTTATACTGCCTTGTAATACCAATTTATCTGGTGCTTAAAGGGTTAAGATCTGATGTTTGAAATCTGGGTCAAGTATATTAAACAGACATGCTATATATATGTATGTATATACATTTTTGATGATAAACACTCTGTGATAAAGCATTCCTGAAGATAAGACATTGTTCTATTTGAAGCAAATGTGTGGGAGTTTTGCCTTCGACAGAGTCACAATGAAAACTCCTATTTTAGCATGGTTCTTTGTTTAATTTAAGCACAAATCTGAGTGTTTCCTGGAAAACTCTTTGCATGTGTAGCTACCTAATTATGCTTCTTTTCTCCCCATCTCACTTCTCCTGGGGAACATAAAGAGCTAGAAAAATACAAATGCAGTTTTAAATGCTTGGAAATCTCATTCTGTTGAGCATGAAACTTAAGATGAAAGTCTGTTGCCATTTTCGTTTCAAATTGCTTCCGAAATATCAGGACACAAATAGAACCATTTGGGATTATGGTACAGTGTCTAGGGAATTCTGAAGTACCCCAATAGCTATGTAATATAGTTAAAAAAATGTATAACTTGTTCCAAGCCTGCTTTAATGAAAGAAACATTTGCTTCTGGGCATTTTAAAGTAAGGAGTGTGGCATTTATTTAGTACTAGAAATAGAAAACATTTTAATGTGCAAATCAGATTGACAGAAGTAATGAAGATGGTTGATAAATGCTAAGTTTATGGATAGGTTTTAGTGGTGGTTTGGATTGTAGTGGTTTGTTCTGGGGGTTTTCTTTAGGCATTTACTTTCTGGAGGCTTTGAGAGCCTATTCGTGCCTATTGCTTCAGTAAGACTCAAGTATTAACTGGCATCATAAAGACAGTGTTTTACTGCACGAGATGGTTGAGAAAGTGGTTTCAGCTGATAGCTGTTAGGGGCAGGGAGTGTTTGGTGTTTTGCATTCACAGGGGTGAATGTTGTATAAATAACATGGTACCACTGTATGTAGACTATATGTGTAGTGCAGTCTATAATGACTCCTTTAGATTTTTATATAGTAAATTAATGTTTTCAAACACCAGAAATTCCTATACTTTAATTGCACAACTTTTTTAGGAACCCAGAAGTTCTGGCTGAATCTTTTGCTAATCAACCAGTTTGGCCATAGAATCATAGAATCATAGAATAGTTAGGGTTGGAAAGGACCTTAAGCTCATCCAGTTCCAACCCCTGCCATGGGCA
>JANRGW010036946.1:0-109193 GCA_024733675.1 Psilopsiagon aymara | reverse complement strand
CGAACCCGAACCCGGACCCGACCCCGACCCCGGGCGGGGAGCGCGGCCGAGGGAGGGCCGCGGCCAGGAAATGAGGCAGGAAGCCGGGGCGGTGGGAGGAAGGTAACGGCGCTTCCCTCCGCCCCTGCTCGCCGCAGCCCTCTCCCGGCCGCAGGGAGCCCCGGGGGGGGGTCGGTCCCGGCCCCGAGGGACTCCGAGCCGCAGGTACCGCCAGCGCCCGGCCCGGCCCGTGGGGAGGAAGCGGGGCGTGAGGGGCTGGGCAAGGTGCGGGGGGGAGGCAGCGGAAGGTGGAACGTGTCCGGGGCGGCCGCCGGCTCCTGCCTTGCCCCGCAGAGCCCGGGGCAGCCCCCGCCTCTCAGGACCGAGCGGGCGTGCGGCTATGAGCTTGTGGCGGCTGCCCGGGGTCTCACGGCCGCTGGTGTCCGGACACGTGCGGCGCTTCCCGCAGCCCGGTGGTTCCCTCTCCCCTCCCGCCACTCGGCTTCGCGACGGCAGCGCCGGTCTGCCCCGGTCTCACGGTGGCACCTTCAGCACTTGGGCAACAGAGCGACTGCGGTTTTGCCTTCCTCTCTGCCCTGCTCCCAGTCCCGCCTGCGGACTCTGGTTGCCACGCAGCCTCGCTTAGAGCGTTCGCTGCTCGGGCATACGTTCGTGCGTTTTGTAGTGGCGGGTCGGTGGGAAGCGTTAGTGATCGGGTACCGGAGAGAAACGTTCCCACTAGAGTACAAGATGAGGGCTCTATGCGACTCACCCGTTTTTCCGCAGATGAGTCGGTGCGCTATGCTGCTGTTGGCAGAGGTTATAGAGAGGTTTCTGTCAGCTGAGCTGTAGAGATGGTGATCTCACGCTCAATGGACCTCTGGCAGCCACTGCATCATGCCAAAGGGGAGGCTTGTTTATGCTTTTTCAGGGATAAACAACTACTAAGTGATTTAAACACTGAGAATTGAAGCAGAATTGACAAGACAGTTTTAAAACTGCGCTGGTACTGACAATGAATAACTTGACTGCAGTACAGCTTGAAAGCTTGCTGCCACCACTGGTTCTCTGGCTTACCTCTTTCCCTGGAGCTGCATATCACTGTAGCTGCTGTGGTTGGATGATGCTTTTTTGGAGCCCTTCAAAGAAGCTGTTGTCTCCTTCAGCTAAGGTGGCATAGCCTCCAGCACCAGGAGGTGGTTAACTCTAAACTGGTGTTACATGAGTGTTCATGGTTGTCTGGCCATGCTGATTGGCTGCTTCCACTTCATCTGAGCTTGCTCAGAATTCTGTTCCAGTTTTATAATTCATTAACATGTTCCCTTTGCTGTCCACATTCACTAGAACTATATGGTATTTCCTCAGCCAAGGCAATTAAGATAAAGTTTCAATTAGTCTATTCATTCCTCTAACTGTATTTTTTTTTTTATTATAGGTGACTCAGTCATTGCATGTATGAGATTTGTCCACACACTGGTTCTTCAGACAGGTTAGCTGTATTTTTCTGCCATCATTTCCATCATATCTGAGTCACTATTACCTTTCATTGAAGAAAAGCTGACTTGTATACAGCACTGTTATCTTCTGTAGAATACTGATTTTCTCGAACCTGTGGAAAAGCGTCTTTCTGGGGGGGCATTATTTAGATAAATTCTATACTATAAGTCAGGCCCTCATAAACTTAAGTGTCCAAGTAGCAGTGTCACAGAAGACAGCAATAGATCTTGACTACACTTATACCAAGGAAGAGTTTGTGTTCTGTGTAGCATGACAGTAGGGATTACTTACTGCTGTGTTTGTGAGCAGCAATTTTACAGAGTTTACAGAAGGTGACTGTGAAAATTTTTTAACTGTAGAATTGACTTGGAAATTTACTGGGACTGACTTAACTCTTCTGACTTCTGAGAAGCTTATTGTTAAGATGGCTTGGTGAAATAAAAATGTGAATTGTTGATGTAGTCACCTGTGAGGAAGAACACTGGCATCTGGCAGCATGAAGTGTTGCAGTGTGAGTGCCTAGGTCAGCTAGGAAAAACTGTTGTGCTCCAAAGTTGGCTTTTAATGGGCTTCAGAAAATGGGTAAGAGGGACCTTGTTAACTTTGGATGTGGCTGAAACTGTCCCTGCCACAAGGAGGAGAAAGCAGTGAAAGGGGTATGAGCAATTCTGCAGACACTGTCTCTGGCAGAGGTGCTGGACAGCAACTGCTGCCTTCCTGAATACCTCCCTGGAGCAGTGGTGCTGGTTTTCATGTCTTCCAGTAGTGCGCTCTAGACTTTGAGCTCAGCATGCTCTTAACCTTTAATTTTTTTGTGACTTGTCTTCTAGAATGAAGTGTCTTCTTGGTATTCATGTGTATCTTTTTCATTCATCCCCTTCTCCTCTAAGGAGGACTTGATGATTCGGTCAGGCACTGATTCATCTCTAATCTGAAGAGAGAGAGGGGGATGAAGGGTTATAGCTGCCTGGTGAGGCAACTTGCAGTATTGGCAAGGGAGCATTGAGGGGCTGTGTAGCAAGGAGGGAAGTTGCATCGTGATGGCTGAGTATGACTGAGAAACTTTGTAATTCAGTCTTCTGGTAACGTGCCATGTGAGAAGCCTGATGCATCAGACAAGCTGTTTTGCTGGGGTCCTAATAAATTATTTTAAAAAAGAAAAGAGTCTCTATTTGCATGGAGCCCTCAGATTGAATTTGCTCATTTGCTTCAAAGAGGTAGTTCCTCACTGTCTTCTGTGTGGAGTATAAAGCAGTCAGCAAGACACAAATTTTCAGTGGTATGGAGACAAAATCCGTTTATTTTGTGGGAGTGAAATACTGTTTCATTGTTAAAGCCAGGTCCAAGTGGGTTGCCCAGACCATGGAGGAAATCTGTACTAGAACTGGAAACTGACATGGAAAGGCCAGTTTTTTGTTAAGCATCTTAACCAATGCACTCTCATTCTTTTTTTCTGGAAACCTTCAGGTACTGTTTGAATTATGTCTGTAAAGTACCAAAAGTGGATTACTTTGACTTAGTTTCTCCAAGGTCTCTTGTAGGAATTACTACTTCTGGTATGAAAAATGTCTGAGTTGAGTGGTACACTTAAGCATCTTTTAGCAGCAGGCCAGGGAGAACTGTTCTAACACTTTCCTTATTCAGTGTGTGTCTGGTATAAACCTGATGGTAGCTGGCATGGAGCGAAGAGGTTTTATTACTTTAATACTTTGTGAAGCAAAGTATTTTTGTCTAGTTTCCAAAACTCAGAGTTTTGGGAGAATTAACTGAAAAGCTTCCTTAAATTTAATTTTCTCTATTCTCAAACAGTATCAATGTGGTGTAGAAACGTAGCTGCAGTCTATGATTAGACTCACTTTTTGAATAGCTTAAACACTTGCACTGGAGAATGGAGTGTGTATTTAAATGTATGCTTTTTTGGGGAGGGATTACCAGTCTCTGCAGCATGTCTTCTAGTATGGCCAAGCTTGCTTTGGGTCTGTGGGCACAGTATTTTGCAAATTAATAGGTTTTGTGTTCTCTCAGTAGCAAAAAAAACCCCAGCATTCTGACTAATGCTTGGATCTGGTTATGTTTGGGGATGTTTGTACAAACTCAATCTGAGTTCTGAGTTCCAAAGATCCTGATTTCCCAATTAGACATTTTAAAAAAAATATTTTAAAATAGCAGTAATGCCAAAGTGTTTCCCTTTCACTGTTAGACAATGAGCTAAAAATAGTTTTCATTCATAAAAAAGCTATTTCCTTTGTTAAATAATCTGCTTAGTGGAGAACAAAACTTTAGTTTGTAGTAAACTGTAGTTGTATTACAGCCTCAAGTCTTACACCTTTATTTCTGATGGAAAAAAGATAAAATTTAATCTTTGGTAGCTGAAAGGCAGATTTAAATAAAAGAAGGATGGGTGATTCGGTTACTTTTCAGGAGTTTTGGATGTGATCCACACAAAAATTTGATGTGCTATATCTTGCTACTCCTTTTCTAAAGTATATAACTTCAACACCATTTGAATGGAGTGCTGTGCTTGGGTTGGGAAGGGGTCTTCATGGCCATGGGGTCTGGCTGCTTGCTCTGAAGTGGTGTGGTGTTAATCATGTTCAGAATCCTATCAGTCTTTTACCAGAATTAATGGCATTTTGCATTCAGTATATTTTTATTCTTTAAATGTGTATTTTCCATTTGAAAGAACTTAGCCCCTTTTTTCATGCTTCTGGTTTATTAGAATTGTGGCTTTACACTGATCATCTTAAACCAGCTCTTTGAAAGAGGACCAGTTACTGGAAATTGTAGCATGTCCATTTCTACTTTGATATTTTATGTTGTATTTAAGATCAAATCTTTAAAAATCAAAAAACTTAACTTTATTTTTTGATGTTTGTCAAAGTTATGTTATGGTGATGTTTTCAGTTCACAAGGTACCTCCAGCTAGAAAAGTGGCAACTCTTAGATTTTATTCTAGTTAGAGGATGTCAAAATGAGAGGTGATACATGGCAACAGCTATGAAATCAAAGCTCATGATACTTATAAAGGGTAGGAGACAGAAAAGCAAAACGGGAATGCTTTTGAGAAATAGAGAAAGTGGTAGGATCAACTTAGATTATGAGCTTTACTTTGGATGCAAGAAAATAATATACGTAGTACTTGAAATTAAGTCACCTTATGGAGAGCATGTATTGAAGAATAGTAGAGGCAGATAATGGAAAAGCTGAAGTGCACATGGAATTGCAACTAGAAAGAGGCATAAAAGCTAGCAAGGTTCCTGCAGAAGTGCATTAATAGCAGGAGGAAGACTGGGAAATGTCTCTTTAGATTTAGTGGAGAGCATATGTGCCTACAGAAAGTGCAGAACATTCAAAGTACTTGATGCCTCTTTTGCTTATTTTCTCTAACAGGTGTCATGCAGGTGCTTAATCTTTTTATACTTGCGTGAGGTGGTATTTTGCACTGGAGTGTATTTCCACTAATGCTTCTGTGTCAGCTGGCCTTGATAAGCTTCACTGTACAGTTCTCAGAACAGCTCAAAAGATGCAAAAATGTTACCTAAAAATACCCAGAAGTACTAGAAGACTGACAAAAGGTGTCTTCAGAGAATTGTGGGAGACAGCTGAGTTGAAGTCTGACAGTTCACTTTATTTTAGTTTTTTTCATCAGTTGATATTAATAAGCAAACGTTTGGTTTTCAGGTGCTTGGAAGATAACTACGAAAAGAACAGCAGCATGAACTGATTTGTGGAAAACTGCATCCCAAGTCTAATACCTCTTTACTGCAGAGCAGAAGGTTTTGTGGCTATGGCAGAAGCAGTGGAAATCTTGTCTCCTGATTGATTGATTGAATAAGTTTTCCACGTTTTAATAGCCTCATAAGTGAATGGAGACATGATCTGGGGAAAGCAGCCTAGGAAACGTGCAAAATTGGATAGATGGCTCTATTCAGAGAGTGGTAGTTAATGATTCAGTGTTGAAATGAGAGGTTACGTTAAGGGCTCTCTCCTGGGTAGGTTGACTTTAGTGAAAGCATGAGACAACTGGCTGATTAAATGTGCTTATTAAATTCTGGGGACTGTGTGTTGTAGGACATGGTGAGAGTTCAAAATGACCTGGAAAACAGGATAACATGCAATAGGGAGAAATGCAGAGTACTGCACTTAGGCAGGCATTATCAGCTGTGCAAATGCAGGGTGAAGAATAGCTGGTTAGGTACTAGAAAAAGGACCTGGGGGTGTACTGGATCACAAGTTGAACATGAGTCAGTGTCATGCTGTTTGCAGAAAAGGCAGATATCTTACTGGTATGTTTAAATGGGAGTGTTGTCTGAGAGATGTAAAGTTTAAATCTGTTGTCTTTATTTGCTGTTGGTATACTCTCAAAAGACAGCATCTCTTTTGAGTGCTGAAATTTGAGAAGAATTTGGACCAGCTGAAAGGAGTTCAGAAGAGTGAAATGCAAGTGATCAGTTTGAAGTAACAACTTCAAAAAAAATGGAGGAAAATCTGAGTTATTTTGGCAAGAGATGAGGAAGTTGAGTGGAATATAACAGATTTCAAGTATTTGAAAGATTTGTAAGACGGAAATTCTATTTTCAGTGACCATGATGGGCAGGTTGAAATGAGATTAAGTTTCATCAAGGAAAATGCCAATTAAGCTTTCAAATTTCCCACAGTAAGAATAGTACTTTGAGAAGTCTTTTATTGGTGGCCATGAAGAACAAGTTTGTGTATTAAGAAAGACTGGTATATTTGATTTAGGTTGGAGAATAGACTAAACTCTCTATTGATGTCTCTTTCATCTTATTTGATAGGATTCTTGTTTTAGTTTATGTCGAGTTTGGTTCAGGGAGAGGGAGTACACTGAATTCTTTCTGTCCATCACTTGGTCATAGGTTGTGAGTTCAGACGTTGCACAGTTTTAAATGACTAGACTGTGGTGCTTTTGTGAGTTTGGAAACATAGGTGGTCTGGGTGTTACTCTTTTCTCTGGGATGCTGCCTTTTGCGAATGGAGCAGGTTTTCTTATGCTGTCAGGATGTTCTAAACCTCCACAGTGGAGGTACTATGGGACATCCATATGTCCACATTGACAATGTGGTGTAACTTCAGTGTAACAGAGCAATGAGGAATTTTCAGTAATTTTAGTAGCTTTAGTAGCTTCAGTTGGTAATCCTAATGTCTCATCCATGCTTAAAAAGGTCTACCTTTGGCTTTGAAGATCTTTTGAAGAACATGTACTTTGGTATATTCAGCAGTACAGGGAGCCAGAGTGAGGACAGACAGATTTTGAAGTTGAAAGTGCAACTGAGAGTGTAGCCATGCTTCTCTATGTATCATTATTTTCATGCACTTTTATAATTGCTTTTGATTGCCTGCAGTACACTGTGTGACAGAACAACTGATCCAACTGTTCCTTTCATTTCAATGATTGATTTGTAAGGTAACTGGAATGTGTGGAAGTATTTAAATCAATCCTATGCATTTTGCTATTGTACCACATCTCCAAATCAATGAAGAAAAGAACAGTTACCCTTGTGAACTCTGGCCTTTAGATCTGCTACAGCATTTAACATCAACAATAGCAAGAGTTTATCTTCTGGAGGATCTGTTTCATGCAGTAGTAGATAGCAGAAGCTGAAAGTTCAATGATATAGATATGGGTTAGCCTCCATTGTGCAGATTGTGTGGAGTGTTGGCAGTTACGTTCCATTACCTGCCTGACTTTGCCTTCACCGAGTAATTTATTGAGCTGCATAACTTTTGGGTACAGATTAATTTCCTGAAAGTCTTATTAATGTTGAATTGCTAGAGAATATTTTCTCTGAGCGGAGGGATAGACTTACTTATGTTTCTCTAAAGGGGAACTGTTTTTATCTTAGAGGAGTGGAGGATCTTAACATATCTGCCACTAAATTGTCACTAAGTTGTGGAGGCTTGATCCAAAGCCCAGCGAATTCAAAAGCTGTTCCGTTGGCTTGAGCAGTCTTTGGCTGAGGGTGCTGCTGTCTGAAACTGGAGCTTCTGTCACTATAGCAGTACTCCAGTTCTGACAAGCCATCAAAAGGTTCCTTTCAGAGCAACTGGTAATTCAAACAGGAACATAAAAGAGCTGTCAAACGTGCAGTCTTGCAGAGAGTGTTCTTTGGATTAACCCTATGAAGATAGGGTTAGTCAGTCCATTTGTAAGACATGATGAGACATGAAGTCAGTCCATTTGCCACCGAAAAGTTAAATTGTCTTTTAGGAGAGGGTCTTGACATTGGTTTTTTTTGCATTGTAGCTATGCTTTATTTCTGGAGGCAGTCTCCTGAGCCTTAATACTGGCAATACTGAAGACCTGTGGTGTGAGAAGGAGTAGTCCTGTTGACTCCATTTTGGACAGTCAGGCTTTAAATGCCAGCAGTGTATAGATGAAACACAGTTTTTGCCTGTTTGTTGTTCTGTATAGTTGTACTGCTCCAACAGTTACCTAGCTTGGATAAAGCATGTGATCAACCCATGGTGAAGGGTGTGTGTTTGGAGCAGATACAGATGTAATGTGTGAGCAAACAAAAGTGCTTGGAAAACCACCACTCTACATCCTCTGTTGGTTGAAGGTGTACTTGGGCTCCTGACTTCCTAAGTTCATCTACAAATCTTATTTTTTGATTTGCAATATAAATTGTATTTTCTTATGACTGTGCCTTTTTCCAACAGAAATAGCTTTACTTTAGTAATAAACAGGCAAAAATATAGGAACACACATACTCTTTCACCACACAAACTGTATGCCTTTTGTAAGGCGAAAGCACAATGCAAAGTAACTTATGGTCTTGTCAGCTTGACAGTTCTTACTCTATGACATGCAAATGTAGGTATCCTCATAGTGTTCTTCCCTGTGCCAGCCTTTATCCAGTAACACTTTTTTCCCTAGAGACAGCTTTTGTCAGTAGCAAGACTGCTGGCATAATTGCATTCTGAGCATGTGTTATGAAGGACTTCTGTGCCTTAAGCTGGTATTGGTATGCTAGTAGCATTTGTAACACTAGTTTTTAGGCTGTAGTCATTTTGGTAGCGATCATCCGGTGCATTATATTGCTGCTGTCTCTTTGCTGGAGATGGCTGCTCCGCACAAGAAGAATGGGTCATAGGAATGCTTTGCTCAGGTTTCTGTACAAAGTATTTTCAATCTGTGTAGTCTGTGTCTTGCATGTGGAACAGAGATGGAGTGCCTCAGTTTCTACCGATAGCAGTCATCTTCTGATGGCATAAGTGTCTGGGAAGCAGTAATACATTAAATACCATAATTGTCTGTCCAGCTGAAGTCAGGTAACACTTGTTATGTGTAACATTGATGGATGTGGTAGGAGAACTTACACTGACTGTAGTCAGACAGTGACTGTACTGGTTGATCAGCTACTGTCAACAGAATCTCCACCAGGTTGAGATTATTTTGGTGTGCACACTGAGAAAATGCTTTCTGATGTGACTTATTGCTAAATTGAAGGAGCTCACTTTTGGTAAAACTCATTTTTCTTGGAGACTGTAACTTTGTATTGTGGACATTAACCTATATCTAGGCAGTTGAGTTTTCTAAGTTCATGAGACAGTATTTTATGGTGATTCATCTGCTTGGTGTTTCACTCTGTCCTCCCATCTTTCCTTTGCTGTATTCCTGAAGTGTGTTTTTTATATTTATGCCTTCATCAGGGGACATCCTCATTCCTTAGATGCTAATTTTGATTTTAGTGAAGTTGATATCTCTTTAATTTTGAAAGTGTGATAGATATCTATTAAATACAGCTAAGAAATTTGGCTTGATAGCTATTACATCAACTTGAAAGGTAGTACAGGTACAGTAACTTGTGGCCAATTCCCTTCCTGATGTTTGTTAGAAATAAGGTAATGTTCAGAGCTTCAGCCTTTTTCAAAACCTTTTTGGTTGTTTTGTTTTCATTCAGGTAAATTGCATGTGAATTTGCTTTCCTGAGTGCTGTGGCCAAGGAGAATTCCAAGTGTATATTCATACAGTGAGTTGTGATTGATAGTGTTCAAGTTGGGTCATTTGTAAGTTCTTTTGTTCTACCTTAATAAATGAGCGTATTTGGTACGTTTGCAAGTAAGAAGGGAGTTAAGTTAATGTCTGTTGGAAAATTGCATGTGTGGATTTCTAACTATTGATCGCACTGGCTTGCTAAGGTATCCTGGGTAGAGCCTACTGCATCTGGAATTGGGCTATGCTGCTGTGGTTTCTGTAAGGAGTATATGAATTTGAGGACTTTGCAGAGCCTCTGCAAGGGGTTCAATATATGCTTAAGCCTTATGAATCAATTGAAGCTTCAGGGTGAACTTTGACGGAGGTGCCCTGTGGTCACTTATGCAAACTATGAATGTCCACCCCCACTTCGTGTTGAAAGCTAGGCTAAAAAACTGCTTACTTTGTGTTTGAAGTGTTTTCGGATGCATTCTGTGATCTGCGCTTGATCTCTTTACTGTGGGGTTCAAAGTGTAAGGTGCACGTAGGGATTTGAGTGCAGTGGCACCATGTTAAATAGAAGCATTAACTTCATCTTGTAAACCAGAAACCCAGAAAGACTTGTGCTCCCCAGAATGGCATTTAGGGATAGTCCTGATGGGAACTTAACATTTTCTAGAGAGGTCTCAGGGACCCAGGACTTGATGAGGTGGAATTTAGTATTTACGTAACTGCCAGTTTTATTTCTTGATGTCTTACGAACACTGATTAAATGTTTGGCTTAACTCTCTCATCTTGTGAGCCACCATAGTTCTTTTATGAAAATGTACTGGGTGTAAGCAGAATCACAGACTCATGGGATGGTTGAGGTTGGAAGAGACCTGTGGAGGTTGTCTTCCATGTGCCTGTAAAGAGTCAGTGTATGAGTAAAGAGTAGAGTACGTATGACAGAAAACACACACTTCTGCTACTTGAAAAATGTTTGGGTTATTGGTTTGGGTTTTTTTTGGGGGGGAGGGGTGTTGGTTTTTTTTTGTGGAGTTGTTTGTTTGTTTCCTAATCTTAATTAGCTATTTTCGTAGTGTACTATTTTCTAATTTATTTGTGGCATTAATGTGTTATTTGCCAAGTGCAAATTCTTATGGGGGATGAGACATTGTAAGAAAGATATGTAGCAGAATTGTGAAAGATGGTGACAAGGATGATCAGAAGTATGGAATGACCTCTGTAAGGGAAGCAGTTGTTTCTGCATGGAGAGGAAAGCACTGAAGGGTATGGGATAAAACAGTTTATGGAAGCATCACAGGTGGCAGGGGGGAGGAAATAAGGCATGTCTTTACTGCCCCTTCAAATAGAAGAAGTAGGAGGATTCATATGAAACTAGTAGATGGACAGTTAAAATCCTTCCCCACAAACTCAAATGTTGTTTGCAGGATGTTGGCAAGCTTAAAATGTGCCCCAAAATTATTTAAAAGATGAGGGAAAAATACACTTAGTGTGAAATAAGATTATATTGTATTTGGCTTACAAAGCTCTTGAACTGCAAGTCACTGGGGTTGGAGAGAGTCTACTGGGAAGTATCATTACACAATTTCACCTCCATGGTTGCTGCTTTTCAGGATGCTGGGCTAAGTGCACATTTGATTTGACCTTTTGGAGACTTTTTTTCTTGCTCTGTTAGCCTTCAGCCAGGCTTCCTATTCTTCTGTTAGTTTCATTTGAAGGGTAGAGAGTAAAAGCAACTTAGTCTTTTAATGGATGTGGAAGGTAGTGACAGTCCTTAACAGTGCTTTAGAAAGCTGACCTGTTTTCATCTAGCATTTATGAAAAAGCAAGGCTGGTGGGGGAAATCTGAGTTAGGGCATCTAGACCAGAGTTATCTGAAAAGAAGCTACTTCTGAGTATTTGGCTAGATAGTGGTGATATTTCAGTTAGCACTTGAGGAAAGACTGTTCCTTTATTGTACCTTTAGTGTACTTGCTTACATTTCACTCTTGGTTTTAAGAAAACTTAAAGAGAAAAGAACTTAAGGAGAAACTTAAGGAAAACTTAAGGAGAAAAGAACTCCTTAGGGAAGATGGATACAGTTACATCTCTTAGTACTATTATAAAATGGTTTATGGGCTAAGAAAAGAAAAAAAAAAGCTAAAAAAGGTAGTTGAAGTGCAGACATAAATATAGCCCTAGACATTAAATGTTAAAAGAGAATTTTTGCTTTTATGTAAGTGCATAGAATAAAAGTTAATTCTAAATGGATTGGTAGCTAAAAGCTATTACTGAGAGAAGCAAGTCTGAAGGCATTTACTGACTATCATCAGTACTGAGAAGATTGCAGCAGTTGAAGGCGGGTGACATGTCAGATTATTGCAGTCTTTTTTTTATTATACAGAAGATGTCTCCCACTGCTGATGCTGTGGAAATGATTCTCAAGAGGTACACAAGCGCTGCAAAGTGTCATTTAGACTGAGCTATTTAAGGCAATGATGAAATGTAGCAGGCTGCTGTGAGTTCATTTAATGTCATGGATTGTAGAAGTTGTTCTCTGAGGTATAACTGTTCACTAAATTGATAAAGCTCTTCTGGGCTTGTAGGACTGCTCTGAATGTCTGAGACACAGTAGCTGGATGGATGTGGGCCAAAGTTTACATTACAGGCATGGAGGAATTGAGTTAAATTACAGACCTGTACATCTGTTCTCCTCTTGTCTTTGTCAAACTTCTGTTCATGGATGTAGAGTGAAACTTTTCCCCTTCGTTTTTCTCATCTTAACCTCATATGATAGTTCTGAGAGTAAATTAATCTGTCAGGTTGCTTAAGTTTCTCTGCATAAGGAAATCTTCTACAGCAGTCTGGTCTCTGAAAGAAACTTAAGCAACAGAAAAATCTGCAAATATTCAGTTTGTATTTCATCAAGGCAAATAAATTGCTTGACATCTTAAATTGTGTTAAATTCTTTGATACAACCTTTTAATTTGTAATTTTTAGTGTTGCTATGTATTTCAAGTTTTAGCAGTTTCTGTTGTGTGTAGCATTTCTGTTGATTGATGGGTTGGTTGTGGCATGGATTGAGTTCTTTCCTTGAAGTGTTTCTAAGTGAATGTGTCGATTTGTATCAATTTATTGCGACTGTTTTAAAAAATTGTGCTTTCTGTAACCTTTGGAAACCCCAGGTTTAAGTGCTGAAGTTTAACCTGTTTGCCTGTATAGGATTTCTTACAGAGTAAAGTTTTAGAATTGAGTACAGTTTGGTGCTCTTTCTGTGAATCTGGAAGATTCTCTATGTGTGTGCATTTAGTAGTCAAATAGTTGAATGTGAAGTTTTACATCATGTCGTCAGGAAAGTGTAAAGAAATACTGCAGCATTGTCTCAATGCTTGGCTGAAGGTAACAAAAGGTACTGTCATACTTAGGATGGGAAAGAAAAGAGACACTAAAGCAGATTGCTTCTGTAGAGTATGACTGGTTCTGGAACTGTGCTGTACTCATAGCTGTATGCCAATCGTGTACTTTTGAGGAAACAAAAGTTAAATGTCTAAACTTTGGAGGAAAGTTCATCTCTTGTGATTGTTTTGGTTGTGCTTGATGAGTTCCTTGTAGGCAAACAGAAATTTGATTGAAATGTTCTTATGTTAACCTAAAAAATATTTTCCAAGAATTTAGAGGAAGAGGAAGAAAAGTCATTGCCTCCTTTTACTGAGCATCCATACTACAAAAGCAAATATATCCCAGGAAGCAGATACTGTACGTCTCACAATAAGGCAGCAGCCACACAGGAAAGGTTGGGCTCTTGGCATAGCCCCTGAGGGGAAATGCTTCCTTGAAAGGACCCATTGTTACTGGATCTTTGTCTTCAGACTCCCAATTCTCCACTGGAATATTTGTGGTTCTCTTGGTGCTGGAATGGGGCACCTTTGCCATCTCCATTATCTAACCATAATAGTCTCAGTTATTTAATAAAATAGAAGTACTGAGTAGAGTTCACAGCCCATGTGAGGAAAGGAACGTCTTTTTGGAAATAGCTTCAGAACTCAGCTATTGAAAACTCTGGGTGTAATGGTGCCATGCCTTTTCAAATACTCAATGTATTTGAAAGAGTTTTAACTTTCTCTTCCAAGAATAAATAAAATGTTTCACTGTCCCTGTTGTCAAAGTCTGTGAATTCTAACCCAAATGTCTGGTATACTCTTCAAGAGAGGAAAGAAACAATAAGCATCTAAAATAAATGTATGCCTTATTGGATTCCCTGACTGTGGGACAGGTCATCTTTCCTTCAGAGCAGCCAGGTAGGACACCCAGAAAAACAAAAAGGAAACAAGGGGAGGCTGTATTTCTGTGTGCCTGAGAGTAGGAACAAGTTTTGGGCAATTCTGACTGTTGGTGCTTGACTTATCAGTTAAAAATTTTTGTTAATGTAAATAGGTTCTGCTCGAAGGTAAGATAAATGAGATGCTGGCTGGGAAGGTTAGGTGGTGAAGTGCTTGACTAGTTGTCCTTGATACAACCGGTAGCTTTCTTAAATTCTCTTCTGATACATCTTCAACTGTGCAGGTGCTGTCATATTAATAACAAATTTTTGAGTGGTCTGAAAATAATGATCTGAAGAACAGTTAGAAATTAAGTTCTGAGTATAGTGTTGGCTGTAGTACTTTGTTATCATGATGAATTGCGATGCGGAGTTTATTGTTAGATGTAGAATTATCTTTCCTTACTGTAGCATGTATTCTGCTATAAACATTGCAATTGCTATTACAGCCTGCAAAAAGTATACTTTACAAAGAATACACTCTACAAATGTAAATACAATTTTGGTTTGGTGATTATTGGATACAATGGTCTTCCTTAGGCCTAAGCACAGAAACAAAAGCTTGTATTATAACAGAAAGCCCAAGATGGGAAGTGATAAAATAGGTATTGAGTGGAGGGCTTTGTTAAAATTTAGCTCGTGTACTTGTAAAATTTCCATGTATTCATTAAACTATTATGTCATTTTTATTGTTGGAGCTTGGTTACTTGACTAAAGTGTTAAGCTTTGTTTGTAGTGCAAATTATAACCTCAACTCCTTTCAAAATATAGCTGGAGGATTTTTGTTCTTCCATAGTTCTTTTAGCTTGTATGTCTTACTCAAACATTTATTGTACATTATGTGGATAATTTTGTATTCAAGGGTTTACCGGCAACCTATTTGATAACTATAAATTACATCCGTGTAAGGTGCATTTCTTAGATTCTTAAGGTGAGAGTGCCTCTCAAGGAAAGTATCTTTTGCATTTGTAATGTAGACTACAAAAAAATACGGTTATGTTAAAATAGTACTGAAAACATTACAAATAAATTTAACCTACAAATGTAAGCTCATAGTGTATGTTGAAGTAGAATGTAATGGCCTTTGGTTTTCATGATCATAAAATGTGATATCTCAAGACTTTTGGCTGAGTTGTATATCAGGTGTGAAGTGATTGTTTCAGTTTTGAAGCAGTCTTTGAGTGACATGGCTTTTATGTTTCGGGAGCAGGTAAAGACAGGCTCTTGCACATGGTGTTAGGCTTGCCAGGTGGTGTGAGATGTCTCTAGCATTGTGCTGCAGCTCAGGTGTGTGGAATCCCTCTGAGACCAGGATGTACTGTAATCCTGTCTGCCAAAAGTCATGACTGTGGTCTTAGATACTCAAGTGGAAGTTATCTCTGCAAGTGGTGCGCATCAGAGAAGCAAAAACGCTGAGAAGGAACTTTGGAAACTCCTTTGGGAAGGTACTGAGAGTAATGCGGGAGGGTTGATGAATCATGGTAACAGACTGTTTGGAGGCAAGTTGTCATGATGTGGAATTTAGCAGGCTGTTCTTAGAATCCTTTAAATATTCCTAGTTTTTAATTGCAAGTCTACTTACAAATGGTCCTTTTTAATTTTGAGTGGCTGCAGGTTCTGTCAGTGCGTTTTGAAAGCAGACAGTGGAGAAATCATAGGAAATAGTGTATTATTTTTATAGATGCTGAGGCAGGATCTCTTACATAAAAGAACTGGGAAATAAACACAGTACTTAAGTCCAAGGCACTGTGGGTAGAAGCTTTGGTTTCAGCTCTTGAAAGCTTGAAACGTTCTGTTCAAGGTTGCTTTATTTGGTGATTTTTAACATGTGCAGCATGTTATGTGATGCCATTTGAGAAGAACGTGCTCTATTTTTTTTTTTATTATTATTATTTTAATCCTTGCATCATCTTAGCCTTGTATGCTTGTCCATTTATTTATTGGTAAAACACATTTTAAATTAAGTGTTGTAGATTTAGCTTTTCAGGTATTGTATGTGGAACTCATTGGCAGTTGGCATGGGCAGGAGCTGCAAGCTCAATTAGTAATAGCTGATAAGACTTTTCCTTTTATTTTTATAGTGCCATTTGAAAGTGCTTTTCATAGAGCATGGCCTCTTACATATACCTAGAATGTCTTTCCTCTATTGATGGCAATTCTGACATCAGGTTAAATATTACACACTCATTGAAAGTGATGCATTGAATGGAACTTTTTGTGGTCAGTGCTGCCTGGTGTTACGCAGACCCGGAGGTCTCATTAGCAGGATAGCAAAGGAGATCTTGGGTCAAGAACGGGGGTGTTTGTTTTGTTTGTTTGTGTGTGGTTTTTGCTTGTTTGTTTGAAGTGTTTTCTCCTGAGAAATGTTTCTGTGGTCTGGGGGGAAAAAATTTTTTAATCTTTCTGAAATAATTTTGAAAAAGTATTTTCAGTGGGTTTTGCTGCTGGTAGTTAAATAAGAAGTACTTTTGTATGCATACAGGCGTATTATAACATTGAAATTTCAAAATGCACTTAATATTCAGAGCATCTTTTGGCATTTGACCTGAGGTACAAGTGCAGAACTGTCTTTCAAATTATCGTGTCCTCGGATGTGCCAAGTGCTCCTGTGCAGCACATGATACACAGCTTTTGTAGAGTGATGTGGAAAGCTGGCTTCTGTGGCAGGGCAAAGGAATACACTTTTCCTATCAGTTGCTTTGTAAAATTAACAGCTCTCCTCTTCTGCTGATGGTCGGCTGTGTTTTCATCTTTCCTAAGAAATAGGAATTATTTTGAAACCGAATGTATTCTCAGAAGATACATTCATGGCATTTCCTGGCCTGTTACTGCTCTTCTATTGTGAGTACTTCAATTTTTAATTTTGTAACTGCCAGTATGGCAGAGATTGAGCATTAATTTCTGTTTTGTGTATGTAAAGAAATTGCTTACCTCCTGCATGTCCTTTGCATGAATGCTGGAAAGCTTCACCACAATGACTGTTCAGTAACTACTCTTGATGTGTGGGAATCACATGTTACTGAAATAAGAATAAAGTGGTGGTAAAAGTTGCCTTTCTAAGGTCTGTTACCTTGCGAGGTTGATTCTTTCTTCTGATAAAGGGGTGGAAGTATGGCTCTTAAGTGCAGAAATGTTTAATTTCTGAATGACAAAAATAATGTTTGGCTTTCTAGCTTCAAAACAAAACAGGGTTTTTCTGTGTTTTGACAGCTAGTGAGGATACAGTTGAAGATGATGTCTGCCTGCTGTGCAATAATCTGCAGTTAAGACTGCTCAGGGTATTTTTTAATTCAGAAATCCAAAATACTCATATGACATCAGGCTATTTAGAAACCTTTATTTTCAACTCCAAAGCTCTGTGAAGTATCTCTTAATGAAGCATGTATTTGTTGTAAGTAAGTTCTGGGAAAGGTTTTTCAGTCTTTCAGTAGTGTTTTAAAGTAACAATGTTCCCTTCTGGACCAAGGAGAGCCTGACAGGTCATTTAGGCGCTAGAAGAGTTTTCAGGGATATGATTCACGTTTGATCTATACCATGATCTTTTTTTTTAGACAGGTCAGTCAGGTATTTTGGTCTTAATTCTCTTCCTGTAGAAGTTGGTGCTTGGTTTATTTAATGATAGTGATTACTATGTAATCACTATCATTAAATGATATGGAAGGAATGACTTGTAATAATCCTTGCACCTTGGTGGTTTTTGAATATTTTGTCTCTCATGGGTGTCTTTTGCTTCTCCTGTCTGATTTGCTAGATCTTTTCATATGCCTTTTATGTTCTTATCAAAGCAGTGCTGGTTGATCTTTGTCTTGTGTAGAAAAGAAACTTATTTCTGTGACATTTGGGTAGTGACCAAATTCCATTTTTTTAGCTTTGTAGCACTTGATCTCTAAAGGTTGTCTAATTTGGTGTGATTGTTTTATTATGCTCTGTGATAAATTGCAAAATGCTGGGATGAGAAATGTGCGTATTAACTGCTGCCTGTATCATTGGTTAGCTCCTCAAAATGAATGTTGCTGTCTTCACTCACAGCAGCTGTAAATACGTGGAAGGGTTTGGTCAGAAGCATACATGGTTTTAGCTGGACAGATAGTATCAGGATTCGTGCATAGACCTGAAACTGTCTGCAGGCTCCTGGTGAGGCATTTCTGGTTTGAATAGAAGGAGCTGGACCGGGCGGCTGATGCCTGGAAGCGCAGCCTCCTCGCCAGCCTGGCCACAGTCTTGCAATTGTTCAGCCACCCTGGAGGGAAGAGGGAAAAAAAAAAAGACATTCCAAGCAGTGACAAATTTTCTTTGATATGTTAATCTTTTGATAACAGTTTGAAAAGCCCTTGGAGACTTTTTTTAGATTTTAGACAAAATAGTTCATTTGTCAGGACTTCCCTTGTAGATAGGGACTCAGTTATTAGGAACTGCCTCGCTAACTCATGATAACAAAAGCAAGTGCAGAGGACAGCTGCTGGACTGCTTGTTGGTAAGAGAAACTCTTTTAGTTATCTCAGGTTTTTTACAAATATCTGAAAGTAATACAATAGGGAATGTTTAACATACAAATTTTTAAGTTTATTTGCTTGCATATTTTAAGCAGACGAACAATGACAGAGCATAAGCAGATGTAACAGCTTGATTTTTTTGAATGCATGGTACATAGATTTTACTAAAGACTTGAGCTGTCAAAAGTCTAATTTCATCTGAGAAACTTGGTATTTACATTACGTGGTGACTGCTGGAGATACCCAAAGTTTTTTCTTTCATAGCAGTAATTTTTCCAGACCTTGGGATTTTTCTCTTGAAATGATGAAATTTCCAGTTAAGTTGGAAAACTGAGAGAATAAACCCATGGCATCAATGTAGTTGCTAAAGCAGAATTAGTTTTTAAGGATTATGGTCTTGGGACAAATGTTGAGGAGAACAGAGGGAAGATCTCTTTGCTTCTTGCCCCTCAAATCAAACTTGAAGGGTAAAATTTGTACTGAAGTAGTTTGTTAATTATGCCAGCTATTAGAAAATTGACTTCAGATCAAATAGTCCTTTGAAAGCATGGCTTGCAGAACTCTTCAGGCATACTGATTGAGACTTACTGTAGCTCTTTTACAACATTTTCCTCAATAAATATGCCAGGAGTTCACTTGCACATTTTATAATGTTGCTACAAAAGTTTATTGCCTATAAATATTTTGATAGAACTGCTTGGTATCCTGGTGGTTTAGTCAGGATAGATCAATAAATAGATATTGGTGGAGTAAGAGTGCAACACTCTCTTCATTGTGCAGGATGCATGTAGTTTTAGGGTGTGTACACTGCTGTAATTTCTCCAGTGATGCAATTTGTGATGGACTTTAGCTCCAAAATAATATCAGCTTCAATCTGGATTTGCGGGTTCTGCCCTACTCATCATAGCTACATACTTTTCTGAATGCAGGTAAATAGCAAATGCCGTTGCACTTAATTTGGTATACTTTTTCTTTGCTAAATGGCAGATTCACTGAGCTTCTGATTCACATATAAGTTCTTTCACATACTTGCAGTTCAGACACTGTTCAGCTGATTGCTGAACCATTCGTTATACCTAAGCTGTTCTCTCAGTTTCAGTGGAAATCAGCATTTCTTTTACAGACCTTTTTGATACTTCCTAGTTTCTGACTCCAGAAAACTCTTAGCTATGCAATAATAGCTCAGTGAAAAAAAATTACGTAAGTGGAGTGACAGTAACTTTCACCACTTCTATTGGGTTTGGCCCGTCTCTTTAAAAAGACTAAATAGTGCTTTCTGGTTGATGTTTTCAGTTTGTTAAAGGGGGAAGGACTTCTCCTGCTATTCACTCCTGGGAACTTGTGCCAGAGAGAGGTGAGTGGCAGCCCTCTTGGTACTTGAATATTCCTGAGTCCACATTGCTGCTTCTGACTGTATTTCAACGCCACTTTGGGTACCAGTAAAATGCTATACTCCCTTGTAGTCTGGAAAGTCCAAGGCGTATATTTAAATACTTAATCAACTATTTAATTAAATTTTAGTATTTGATTAGATATTTTAAGTATTTTCATGTTTAATTCCACACCATATTATAGAAAGAAGGAGGTAAGTGGCTGAAGTCTTTTCTGAATTGTTTGGATGCTGCTCCTTATTTCTTCAGTCTGAGTCAGCAGCCTGAAGTCACCTCCAAAGAGGGCAACCCTGTAGAGCCAGTGGTGGTGGTGGTGTTTAACCCCAACTGGCAGTTAAGAAACATGGCAGTGAGATGCATTTGAACTCTTGATGATGAGTTTGGGGTGATGATGTGTCAAAATAGGTAAGATTGGAGAAAGATTGCTGTTCTTTGTTGCTGAATGGTAATGATTTTCATGACCTATCAGCTAAGAAAAGATCTCTTTTCTAAGTTTAGACAGTTGAGTTTAAAATGGAAAATTACAAGCAGTATGTGAAATATTGAGAATGTGTGTGTTAATTGAAGGTTGCTCTGTAAATGCGTCTGTATAAAATAATGCAGATGCAGTTAATGATGTGAGTCAGAAATAGCTTCCTAATGCTGCTTGTGTATTCCTTGTGTGATTCTACCCAGCTCTTCAAAGTACACATTGAATCACAGGAATTATTGCTGGTGTTCTCAGATTTCCCTTTGTGCTGCTTTAGACCAAAAACTTGATGCTCCTTCCTAGCTGTGGAACAGCCCTAAATGAAAGCAGCTGTACTTCTCTCTCCTGCTGCTGCCGTGTCCCACAGAGTGCCTATTCTGGTGTGTTTGCCACATGGAAATCTCAGTTGAGTTTTATTGATCTTGAAGTTGTTTGCATTTATTTTGCCACCTGGTGCTTGCCTGTATCAATACAGTTGTTGCTAGGTATATTCATCAGGATTGGAGTTTTGCCTGCAGGTGCTGTTTTTAATGGTGTGGTACTCTACAGTGAGGAAATGCATGTTTGTTTAAGAGCAGACTAGTTCAAGTATGATAAATCTAACAATTCTGTCATGGAGCTGTGAACTGTGCTAGAAGTATAATTCTGTAAATACACAAAATTTTCTGGCTGCATGACTTCTTGATTGAAAATGTGATTTGTATGCTGTACATAAAGTTGCTTGATGTTATTAATTCAGAGACTGTTCTCAGGAGCTTTCTCAGCAATCCTGTGTAGGTTTAAGGCAGATTTTAACTAGTTCCCTGTATATATATCTTTCTTGGGATAAAAAGTTGTTTAGTGAGGAAAAGTGGCAATTTAAACAAAAATGTGCTCTAGAACTTGCATGACTTGTGTAACAGATAAGGAACTATCAGTGGTACTTATCTTTTGGCTTAATTTCCAAATTAATTTGCAGGAAGAAAGGTATTTATAGTTCAGTACTGGGTCGTAACAAAAAATGTTCAGCTTAAAGCAAGGAGCATGTGAACTGGTGTTTCTATCAACGGAGACAGTTGTTACCAAATTAGCTTCCTTCCATACAAAACATGCAAATTGAGAATGTCAAGCACTCAGGTTGTGGAGTGCTGAGTAGTTTTTCACCTGTGACAGCCCTTTGTTGTGATGCAATTCTTTGCTTTGAGTGTGTATTTCTTCCACTAGGACTTTATTCAGCAGTGGGAATAGGTTTCTCAGGAGAACAGATTTGGGCAGCAAGAGAAACCTGTTCTGTTGGGTGCCTGCTTCATTTGTTGGCTTTAATTGATAGCTTGCAGGAAGCATATGAGGGTGTGATGATGTTAAGCTACAGGAGTTGAGAGGAAGGACCTTCTGAAGTTGTCATTGCTGTTCAGTATAAGTGCATGAATTCAGAGGCTGGCATTGAGAGGATCTGACCTGAAGTCTGGTGACAATAAGAAATGAACCCTGAGCACCAATGAACATTGATAAAAATTGAATGGTAAAAGTACTGGAAAGAAGCAAGACTAACTGACCATTAAGCATGCCTTGATTTAGAAATACTGGGGACTAGACTGTTTAGCATATACTTATTTTTCTGATTTTTTTCAGATAAGACATGCACAGCTTGGGTACAGTGCCTTTCCTCTCAAAGGAAGCCTGGCTTCTGGAAGCATCTGATTTGAGCTATTTAGTGTAGAATGATAGAAATGTGTAATTTTTATGTACTTTTAACCTCTTATAAAAGGTTTAATTTGCATTTCCATCATGATGTTTGTAGAATGTACCAAGAATTGTTTGCTGCATGTAGAATATAACCAAGTTGTATTGGTACAAGCTCTTTTCCCTTGTTCAAAGGCTGTTGTTTCGACAATATTTCACTTGTGCTCATACAGTGTTCAATCTTAAAGCTTTACTAGAGCTCCACAGGCTGTTACTACTGGAAACCAGTTACAGTGCAATTTTAAGATCTATATTAATGTGTTGTCAGTGTGTTTTAATACTTAGGTATAAAATGAGTAGTGTTGCTCCGATTTTTAATTCTTCTGTTGTTAAAGGTCTTCCATATCTCAAGGTGTGAAATTCCATATCATCCTAAGCATGGAGAAAGAGGAAAAGAAGTTTGTCAATAAAGCAGAGGAAGATGAGATGGTAATAAATTGTGTTTATTTTTATACAGTGAAAACCCCTGCATTTTCTAGTTTTCTCTCTCAATGGGGTATGTTACAAATGTTTGTTGTGGGAGATGCAGCAATTAGCTTTGACAGGGAGATAGTGGCAGCTGATCTTTAAATTTCCAGTCCATTCTAGAGACAGCAGAAACTATTAGGGTTATGTAGGGATTTTTGTTTTAAAACATGGTAGATACCCGTGAATTGAAGTCCTTGTCTGTATTTGTGCATGCTGCTAGAAAAAGTTGCTTTTCATTGGACCAGCTCCAGCATGGGGAGCAGGCAAATATATCATACAACAAAAATTGAAACTGAGATGCTTATGGTCTGATTGCTAAAAAATTGTTTTTTAGAGGAAATAATTTGGTTTGCCCCAAAGAAGCATCAACCTCTCCCACTGTCTTCCACCCACCTGTTTTTATTGGTAAGGAACAAATACTGGCTACAATATTTTGAAAATAACAGAGAATGAGTTTTGTCTCTGGTTTTTGTCAGCTGAGAAGCCTGCAAAGCAAACTTTTTGAAAAGCCTTTTCTTAGGAAAGGAGTTTGAACAATTTCTAGTACTATGTAATGAAAAGTACAAAAAAACCCAAAAAATTGTTGTCAATATGAACAACATGGGTGGGACTCAATGGGAAACTTCATTGCCCTTTTGTAGCAGGAAATATAATCTAATGATGTAATGTGAAACTCAGGAATGTAACATAGCATCTACTAAGTCACTGAATTATTTTCTCTTCCTGGCTGTCATCAGGTTAAGTTCGTACATGCCTTTGACCAAGGCACACTTAATACGTTGTGGATTTTTTTAATGGGAGAAGAGGTTTTTTTCCAGCTGTGCAAGTTACAGAACCTTTGACAGTGTGGCTTGCAGTTGCTGTTGTTTCATAATAGCATTTCTTGTTAAATGGCAGGCAGAGTAAGCCAGTTCTCTACTAAAAAGTAGGGTTTGATAAATGTATTCACAGGCTTGTTTAGAAAGTATGAAATTCAGCTAGCACCAGTAATTCAACACTATGTATGCTAGCTAATCAAATGCTATAATGTGGTAAAATCAACATTTGAGAAAACCACATAAGCTTTTGCTTTTAAGTGCTTAGCTGACTTGTGCTGTGCCATGGTCAAAAATTTTGTTGTTCACTGAGAGGTTAAGACGGGTTGTGTTGCAACTTCAGTACTTAAGGAGCAGTGCAGAGAGGAGATAGGATATTCTACCTTTGTCAGGCTTTTTCTTATGTTTGTATTTCTGATTGAGCAAAACTGTTCCTTTTTGTTGCCACTCCCCATCATGTACTGATTTTCTTAAATCTTTCCTTCTCCCAGAAAAGAAAAAGGAGAAAGTGGCTTTGAAATTTGATTCACTTTAAATACCACACTTTATGGAAAATGAATGTTGTCTTCCCATGCCAGAGTAATTAAAGAGGATCACTGTTTGTTATTTGTTTCTCTGTTTCCATGCAGGAGATCTATGGCTATGATCTGTGTCCCTGGAAGTTGGTGCTAGTTGCCATAGGAGTGATCTGTTCTGGTGGCTTTTTCCTCCTCCTCCTCTACTGGATGCCTCAGTGGCGTGTGAAAGCAACATGTAAAAGGACTACCCTTAAAGACTGTGAAGTGGTTCTGCTAAGAACAACTGTAAGTCAAGGGAGGGTGTGCTTCTCTCAGTGTGCAGCTGTTTTGCATCCCTCTTGCTGCTTGCTGAAATGCACAAACCCTTCTCTGCAGAATAGACATGATTTCGTTTTACAGCACTGCAGAATTGTGCTCCTTGGTGCTGTATATAGCTTTGCTGCCTGTGTGGGAAGACTGACAGCTGTTTGCAAAGGACATAGCAAAAAGAAAGTGTTTGCTTTTGGATTTTAAGAAATACATGAATGCTGTTGGCATCAAAAGTTACAGAGCAGATACCTTGTTCATATAACCTGATAATGTGGTTATCAGGTTTTCCCTCCCTGTTCAGCAAAGATATGTTTATTGAATTAAAGTGTAACTGTGGCCCCAAGTGTGGTTTGATTTCAAGCTATTTTCTTCCTGCACAATTGCTGTGTGCAGTCCCGTGTGTTAAGTCCTCAGTTATTTGAAATTGCTGGGTGGGTGCATCTGAATGAATAGGAATCTCGTAATTCTTCCTTACCACAGAACAGCTATGCTAAATTGTGAAGGGTCAAAGATGTAAAAATTCAAGTACCAAGACCCATTGTTAAAAAATAATATATATGTATATATATATATAAATATATATACCTATCTTCCAATACAAAAAATACGCTTTTAGAATTGTGGAAAGGAACTGTATTCATAAGGTAGTTGATATTAACTTGGGGCTATCTTTTGTGATTATGTATGGGCTCTGCTAATCTGTCATTTGTTGTTGACATCTTTTGCTACATCTGTTGTAGTAAAATGCTGTTTAAATGCTGTTTGAACCTGCTCATTTTTTCCCCCTCTTTTTAAGGATGAATTCAAGATTTGGTTTTGTGCAAAGGTTCGCATTATGCCTTCTTTGGGAGCCAATCCTTTACAGAATTCCAACCCTGTTGGACACAAGGTTTCAAATGGCCATGCAGTTCATTTCTGTGAATCTGATGCAGAAGAGAATAAAAATGATTTAAAAAAGTATTTGCCTGTAAGTAAACCTGCAATACTACACTTGGTAATTTTCAAAGTATCTCAAATAGTATCTAGAGTAAACATACATAATGCAGTATGTGTGAGCTGCTGCTTTTGTCTAAAAGGCTAACTCATTCTTTGGGTGGAGCACAAATCTTTTCCTCAACAACCCTTTACTGGATATTGTGGAATGCTTGAAAGATTATTTTGAAAGAAAAGTGTTTATTTTTCAGTGGAGTTTTTCTAAATTTACTTTGTATCACTGTTCACAATAAAGTCTGTGGGAGGAGAGGTGTCAAGTGGTGCTGGTTTAATAACTGTGTCTGTTGCCCTGCAGATTCGTTATTTCACCCATCACAGCATGAAGTATTTCTGGAATGATTCAGTTCAGAGTTTTGATGTTATTCGGTAAGAGTGCCTTTTGTGTTGTGCTTCAGACTGCTTTTTTAAAAAAAATACTATCGCATATGTAAGAACATGTTGAAAATTGGTACTGTATTCTGACCAGCTGGTTTAGCTCACTGAGTCTGTGTTTGAACCGTAGTGAGAGCAGGGGGCTTTTAACTTGGTGTTCCTTTGGCAGGAGGGTATTTGTTTAATCTACTTTTATTGAGCATGATTTGTTTAGGGTGACAGGCTGCATGCCCATGCAGGGTTTTTGCCTGTTCTTGTAGTGTTATTTGAGAATCAAAGCACCTGTTGATAGACAGTAGTTCTCCTTCTATAAACTCTTAAAAACTTTGCTTCTGATGGAATAAATTCTATTTTTTGCATTGCTGCTGAGCTAGGCCTAAAGGGAGTATTTAGAAGAGGGGGATTCACCAAATACTTTGGTCACCTTTGTGTAGGTCTGCTGTTACATTTTAGTACTGTTGAACTGAATTTGATCCCTCTTTTTTATTCTTTGATAACAAAACCAGGTCTCTTGCATTGATAGAAAATGTCTTTTGGTGGGCAGTAGTAGCTGTGTTCACTGAATGTGGTGCACTGTATTTTCTTTTATCCAGCAGTGCCATTGCATTACGTTAGGGTTGAAGAAGAAAGTTCTTTTCTCTGATACTACTCAGTGCTAACAAGTTAAATGATCACAGGTTTCTCTGGTTTTGACAACTGCTTGTTAAAATAAGACCTTCAGATGAACCTGTTCAACTTAAATGAACGTTCACTACATTGAAGCATCATGTGGAAAAATCCAAACACTACATATAGAAAAAAATAATGACCAGTGACTGAGGGAGAAAAACCAATAGCCAGAGTTCCTGTAAGAAGAAACATACTTTGCAGCTGTTTCTATGTGCAAATAGTATGGAAAGTTATCAGCAATGACAGCAATTTAAAGAAATTATCATAATACAAGCAGTTACAAAATTGACCCAGCCCCCTCGATGGCAGGGGGGAATGGGTGGAAATGTCTCAGTTCATGTGTATATAATTAAAAGCTTTGTATGCTTATTTTTTATGTTAAGCCTGCCATGAATTACAGTGGTGCAGGTAGGGGCACTTGTCACTTTGTATTACAGGGTCCTGTTTCCATGCCTATAGTGTTGCTAATTTAAACTGTTCAAAGGGAATGCTTCCCACAGATGATATTGCAAGTATAGTTTTGAGGGCTTTTTTCATGCTGAGAACAGGTATGGGGAAAAAATCATACAGCTCCATGTGTTTAGGAAAAATATTGTTCCATAGTATTAAAGCAGTGATTTGAAACTGGGCATTTGCTGGCTCTTGGACTATGTCTTTTGATGTTCTTATGATAACCCAGCCAATTCATAAGCCCTGGAAAAATCTCAGATATGCCTGTGAAGTTATGTGACCATTTATTCAGTCACAATCTTGCTGATATGCCAAACTTTCATTTGTTTGATGTGTTAGCAATGACTGAGCCAGACCACTTGTTGCATCTGGTACTGTAGCTGAGCTGGACGCCATTATTTAGCAATTGGATAATAAAGAGTAGAAACAGCTGGATCTGACACATACCTGATACTGGCGGAGTGCAAACTCACTTTTGCACAAGGTCAAATAAAGTGTTTGCTATAAATTTTCTCTAAAGTGAATTGGGTATGAAGATCATAAGTTTGGAAAAATAGTAGCTGAACTTAGGAATGATAAATATTCTGAAAAGGAGTCTTAAAAATTTGTCCTTGATTGAGATACTTTTTCTTGATGCTCTTCAGTTTATGTAAAACCCAGAAATTGGTATAATTGGTATTGCTTAATAACATCTTACGGAGTCAAGTTAGGATTTGTAATGGGGCTGTATATGAGACTGGAAGGCTTAATAGTAATATCTGTAATGCAAGTAAGATAGGTACAGCCGCGATCTAAGTACAGAACTGCATTGTGAAGATAGAGTCACTCTGTGCAGTTAATTATGCAAGTATCCAGAGACAGAACAGTTTGATCACATAATTAAAGACTTGGAATAATACAAGGGAGGCAAATTAAGATTTCTTGGGCAACTAATTCTGTTATGAGAGCTTGAGTTTCAGATCATTGTTCTCTTTGTAATAACGTATTATTAAGATCACTGTGTTAAACACAGGAAATGCAAGTGTAATTGTTCTTAAACTAAATCAGACTTGGTCACACAGCCAAAGAGGATGCAACTTTGACCTTGTATGTCTGTTTTGTTTTAGCTAGTGTCAACTGAATCTCAGAGTTGATGAGAGTTTTATGTAATAAACTGTGCGCACAGGTTTTTTTCAAATGCCCTGGGAATTCAGTGCTGTAACAGTACTCTAATAAGCAAATAACATCCTGCTAGAAGCTTTGTGTTTACATGGACATTACGCACATAGTTATGCATATCTACATATAAGGCACTTAGTTTTAGGTGTCCTTCTTAAACATACTGTTACATTCCTTTTATGCAGGGGAAAAAAAATCAGCATAGAATGGCAAGAAAGGTGCAGTTATTAACAGAGAATTGAATATTTCTTCATTGAAAAATCATGATTTAAATATCTTTGAACTTGAAAATATTTAGTGAAACCCCGTAAACCTGTGGCCGAATTAACACATGGACACTTCGACCTGTTCTTTTTCCGGAAGTTCGCAGAAACATGGTCCTAGCCTTTGCACTAGTGAGATGTTTAAAACTTTCCCTCTTTTCTAGCAAATGGAAACAATTGTTACTATATATGTACCATAAAGAGGTTTTTCTCCACTGGGACGCACCAGAATCTTTTTTAGTAGATAACTTATTAGATATCCAGTATGAAAAAGACTTGTGTTCAGTAGTGCTGGTTTTGACATCTCAGGGGGCCTTTGGAAGGTAATGATATTTTCCTGTGCATCCAAAGTGTGTCCAGGAGAAATCCCTGGATATTGAGCATGATATGTCTGATTTGCTGAGTTTGGTAGTTGAAATGATCCCATAGTTGTAAACATGATGCTTCAGGTGTGCTTGCTTATCTGCAAATCTACTTAATTACAGTATTTGCTTCCACAGCATGTAGAGAAGTCCTATGAAGATAAGTCTTCCAGTGATAAAGAAGTAATTAAAATGTCAACAATACTTTTCCTAGTCATGGATAAAATTTTGATAGTAGGATGCTGCAATACAGTCTCAGGATACATTTATTGAATAAATTGATTAATAAGACAGAGGAAGAGTAAGACATGACAGCAAGAGGACTGCCTTAAATGCCTCATTGGTATCTGCAGTTGTGACAGAATTAGCTAGAAAAACATTAATCAGTAGACTTTGTGGGGTTTTTTTTTTATAATATATTGTAACTCTTAGCAAAGACCTGTCCCTTTTTGAGTTACTTTTAAATGCCGTGTTTCTTAACTCATAGACTTTTTCCTTTACTTAGAGGTCTAGATGAATCTACATTATGTTCTTCAATTCATAACGAATACAGCACAGGACTGACAAAGGGAATGCATGATTACAGGTAAGATTACAATATTTGAGGGAATAATTGTTTTAATTCGATTGCCTGTGCTCAAAGTGTTAGCAAAACTAGAAGACAATTGGGTGATCACTGTTTACAGGAGGCTTTATGCTTCCTTTAAAGGCTGTTAGATGTATGAAATTCTTGTGTTTCTTACCTATATGCTGCGTAGGAAATAGACTCAGGTAATGTGTTGACTTAGTTTTTTTCGAACAACACTGACCATGGGAATTGGAACTTAAAGTAATTCAGAATGTATTTCTGAAATTGTATTTGCTACTTAACATTTTGAAATAAAATGAGTGTAGTGAAAGAAAAGCAAGCAGTTGTGTTTTCTACCACATCACAGGTATATGGTGAAATTGGGTGGTTGATGAAAAGAAAATTGTAGTATTTTCCATATAACTCACTCTCAAATGGCATAAATATTTCCATAACATACTGTCATTGTTGAAGGATGTATATGGGTTGAGTGACAAAGAGACTAATTCCCAGTGAAAAAGTCCATCCAAAGTTCTTTATCTGGAAAGATGCTCATTTGTCTCAAGCTGCAGCTTGTTTAAGGTTTGAAAGGAATGCTGGGGGAGCTTACTTCGCTACTTGTTTTCTTTCCCATCCTTGCCTAGCGGTGATTGTGAGAGGGGATAGTGTGCTTGATGGCTAATAAGGAATATCAGATTCAGCAAACTTGGCCTAAACTGTAACTAATTTCTTATTTTAGGAAGATGGAGCTGAAACTTACCAGGTCTCAGGACTTTGGCTTTAATTTTAGAACTTAAGTATCATGTGTGTCCTATATAGACCTGCATCTGTCTCTGGCTGGTTGGGGCTAAATGCATTCCCCACTTTTAATTCTGGTTGTCAAGAAATATTTTTTAACATGCAGTTTTAGACTGACAGTGTAAATACGCCTGTCGAGGGACACAGCTCAAGTACATAGGTAAAGAAGAAATTAGTCTAGAAAAAAACCTTTAAAATGTAACTTTAATGTTAGGTAGTTCAGGGATTTCTTAGTCCTCAAATGGAAACCGTAAGCTGGAAAACGTAGATATGTACTTAATTATTGGTGGTTGAAAATGTAGGTATGTACTTAATTATTGGTGGTTGAAACACTACCTGAGCTAGAATAGTTTGGTGTCTGTAGCAGTCCTGGCTGGTTTTTTGGGTGGTTTTTTTTTGGGTGGTGGTGTTTTTTGTTTTTTGGATTTTTTTTGTGGTATTTTTTTTCAACTGAGACCTTCTTGCAGTTTAACATATGGAAGCATCTGCTTGCTCATCATTCCGTTTTCTTTCAATTTGTGCATTTTCCTTACAATAAAAGCCTTTTCCTTAAGAACATCCAATAAGGGCTTCTTCATGTCAATGTAATTTAACTATCTCAAATCCCATCAGAGGTTTGTTTCTTGTCTCTTTCCCCTTTCATCTATGATTTGCTTTTCTTCATGCTAAGAATAAAATTAAGATACAGAACTACAAAAATGGTGTGTTACTGCAGGGTAAAAGTTAACACTTCTTTGAGCTTAAGTTAATTGCAGACCCCATACTGGCATGTTTAACATTGCACCTACATGCAGTTTACAGGGAAATTATATTATGAAAAAACCTAAAAATTATGTTACAGTTTAAATTGAAGTATAAAATAATTATCTTTGTATTTGAGGATCTCACTGGGTAAATGTTTTCAGAGAAACACATTTTGAAATTATAAATACAAAGGGCTGCAGATAAAGTTAAATTTTATTCTTTCTCATATTAATGGAATTGCTTTGAAGTTAGTAGGATTTCTAATAAAAATTTCAGCTGTTTTTTGATATTTTTCTTTTGTAATGTAGAAAAGCATTCTATGGAGTAAACGAAATTGCTGTGAAAGTGCCTTCCATTTTTAAGCTTCTGATTAAGGAGGTAAGATGTTTAACAAAATTAAAAAAAGAAAGTGTATCTTTAATTATTACTTTAAATACAGTGACTTTTGAACTGGTCTTCAAATAATAATGTAAACCAGAAGCTTTCCTTCAGAGCCCAGCACTGTACAAAAAAGTGATACTGACCTTTACCTTAGAGCTCTCCAAACTTAAGAGGCCTTAGCTGTAAGCTCTTCAGAGTTCACAACTTGGTGCCTTAGCAAGGATGTTAGGAAAATATGTCAGAATTCTTTGAAAGGGTATGCATCTTACTTGGTTTTTATTGTTAATTTCAATCATAAAGTGACTAATAAGTATGTTCTCCATGATCAACCAAGGGATTATGCATGACAACATATGCAGCAAATCAAACATGTTCTTGCATAAACTTTTGTTGGACTGTTCGATTTAATTTCTTCTTTCCGTGTATAAGGTGGATTTGCATAATTGACTTGTTATCCATATGGTATAATAATGCATAATAGAAACTTTTGAACACAGAAACTCTCCAGCCTGAAGTAAGAGAGTTAGAACTTGAGGTGTCAGTGCACTTATTAGTAAGAATTATATAATAAGATCCAACTTAATTTAAGAATCGCAACTTAAGATGTATCAGATGTACCTACTAATTTGCTTTGAGGTGTATAAAAGTACATATTTGCATATTCTAGTAAGAACTGTGCTTTTGAGGGGTTGTGGAGGTAGTGAAAAAGAGGGATAGTTTGGCAAAACAGGCAAACCTCTCAGTTTTTCACACGTGATTTTTTTGTCTCCTCTATGGAGGAGGAGAATGATTTTGACTCTGTTCTGATGGGGAAAGCATGTGACCCTGTGATGTAACTGTAATATTCTGTCATTCTTTTAGGTTCTCAACCCTTTTTACATTTTTCAGTTGTTCAGTGTGATATTGTGGATTACTGATGAATATCACTACTATGCATTAGCAATTGTGATCATGTCTGTAATATCCATTGTTAGTTCACTCTACACTGTTAGAAAGGTAAGTTCAAAGAAAACAGATGTATCTTTTCCGCTTTTTACTGGTTGGTTTATTTTGATATGAAATTGCCTACAAATCTTGAAGAATTTTTTAGAGGTATACAGGTAGAATATTGTTGCAGGGTTTCCCTTTTTGAGCTGAAACAGTTCGGACTTGCATTTTTCCTGAAGACCTGTCTCTGCTCACTTTCCATGCTGTTGAATCAGTAGGTTGACCTCAGATAACAGAAATGCTACCTCACTTAAAACGTAGACACAAGTTTATATACTAAGTCATATTGACAGTAGTGATTCCATCTTGCATTGTTTTCTTCTCTTTGAAAAAGTCTAACACAATTGAGCCCCAGCCAGATGTGTGGATTGTTAAGTTGGTGGTGCATTTGTTTCTGTAGACTTAGTTGTAGCTGGTGGTAATCAAAGTAGTAATTATCCTTAAATTACAATCTGAATTCAGACCAGAGACAAAAAAAAAACCTTCTTACCTTAATCCGAGGTCATACAACTACTGCAGTTTTTACTTTAGTATGTTAATGACCAGATGTGTGTAACATTTCGCCTGGCAGTGTATGTTTGCTTCCAGACAGCTGTTAAAAGTAGGAACCTGTACAGATTGATGCACTCAGACTATTTACCCATAAGTTGCCTAAAGTATGTTCAAGAGACTATTTTGAGTAATATTTTGTTGTAAAAGAATGTTGGTGAAGAATCTCATCACTTTGGTTGGTAGAAATAGACTGTGCATATAGAAGAAGACAAGCTGTGCTTTTAAATAATAAACTGTTTTCTCCCGTTTGCAGCAATATGTTATGTTACATGACATGGTAGCAGCTCACAGCATTGTAAGGGTTTCTGTCTGCAGAGGAAACCAAGGTAAATTTCTCAGGCTATTTGGAAAACTGAGTTTAAATTGTCCATTAACAGTGAGTGTAAAGTTGGTGTGAATCTGTTCTTTCTTTGATCAGCTTGTAATGCTTGATTTCTTAGCAGAATTTTTTGGGAAAAGGAGAAGTTGCCAAGAGGAATTCAGATAGGATAATAATATGTTCAGGCCTATCCTTATAGATGGTATTCTTAGCAAGTATCAGGTTTGTTCTAGATAAGGTGTTTGTCCTATTCTTGTTTCTCATTATCTACCACATATACTACATATCTATCATATGTAACTGTCACTGTCGTTTCTTTCTCAGCTTAAAGATATGCATGCGTTGGGTTTCCATTACAATTTGTTACCCAGCAGGGACTGCAGATTGATTTCTGGACTTTTGCTTATTCGGATACCACAGCAGTTGAAGATGGTTAGGTTGTAGTGTGATATTGTTTTGTAAGACATGCATTTGTATTTGACTTGTATCTTTATACAGACATTATACTATAGCTGATGGTTAATAACCTTTTGTACAACCTTGTTTCCTTTCATTTATTATGATGAACTCTATCCAGGTGATCTACAATTTAATCTGCAGTGGAATTTTCTGTTTTAAAATACCTTTCATAATGCCATCAGTAGAACAGAGTATAATCTCAGTTGTCCTCACGTGGATCTTGGCTGTGAGGATCTTTATGGGGTTTTGTAGGTGGTGGCTGTTTTCAGGTAAGCTTGTCTGTGTTTTAACACTCAGAAATAGAAGAAATCCTTTCCACCGACCTTGTGCCTGGAGATACCATGTTGATTCCATCTAATGGAACAATTATGCCCTGTGATGCAGTACTTCTCAGTGGTACTTGCATTGTAAATGAAAGTATGTTAACAGGTAAAGTAAACTTTACACAGTTTTGTTTGGCTAAATGTATTAGTTTATACCTGTGTGCATGCTTAACTTGCAATATGTTCTAGCAGAAGTGGATGTTTATTTTGTGTGAAGTGTGTATGTTCTCGAATTTACATATGCTCCTAAGTACTTATGTACTTGTGTTCTGCTTATCTGCAACAGCTACCTGGTATTGCTTGGCAACTCCAAAAATGAATGATGGTTTCTTGTTGAAAAGCTTTCTGCTTGATAGCTTGTCTCCCTGCTTCTTGATTCGATGTCCTCAGTGCAGGTTGAGTTCTGCAGTATGTTCCTTCATGCTGCTTTTGCCCAGACGTTTTAGCTACTTCCATGAATACAGGTAGTGAGTGTTCTGCTGTATTTAAAACCAGGAATTATTATCTCAAGTTGTGCCTGCATGTTTGTGTGTTTTATCATGTTAAATTCTTTGAAGATACTTAAACTGCTTGCTGCTGCTGCTAGCAGCAGATAAATTGATTGCAGCCAAAGCTTGAGAGTACTCAGTTACCAAAGGAGCTGAGGCTGAAGAAATTTGTTCTCTAGTTTCTCTTAGTAAAGATGGGGTGATGCCTTGCAGCAGCCGAAGGATGTTTATCCTGTTTTCTTTCAATAAGGTATATTTTACACCAGTGTGATTTGAAGTAAGAGGTACAAAACCTCTATTGGTGAATAACAAAGAGAGTTAAATAGGATTTGGATAAGGAATCTGGTGAGCTGAGACTATAGTAGGTGAGAGACTACCTAGTAACATGCTGAAAGGAAAGTACTTTCTCCGTAAGTCTGCTTTTGTGCTGATGAATTGAGATTTATGTTGTTCTACTGGAAGCTGTGAAAAAAGATGTATATTATTTGATCTTGCTTAGACACTCTTTCTCCATTTAAGGTGAAAGTGTTCCTGTCACAAAGATTAATCTACCAAATTCTTCGGAATATCCAAAAGCAATGGGAGATGAAATATACAGTCCAGAAGTGCATAAACGGCATACTTTATTCTGTGGAACCAATGTAATTCAAACCCGTTTTTATACTGGAGAATTGGTCAAAGCTGTAGTAGTGAGAACAGGTATAGATTGTTGAGTTTATCACTTGTTAACTTATACTTTGGAGTATTGTGTTGAACATTGCTAAGCTTGGATAAATGAGTATACCCCATATAATTTGATAAATTTCTGCAACAATAATGGAACTAGATAATGGCCTGGAGAGTATCAACTATCAAGCAAGACAGTGAATCAGTATTTAGCATCAGTTTAAAACTTACTTGAATGTGTTTTGAAGTCCTTTAGGTGTCTTCTATGCAATGTGTTGGTTGAACTACATGAGCCTCTTTGAAAAGGTTTGCCATGCAATTAGATTGGGTGGATATTGAGGAATGGCTTATTTTACTGGAATCATTTGCAATGTCAAATGGTTTTCTTTTCCCATAGTTTCGTAAAAGCGCATAACATTTGCTTAGAAACTGCATTTGATCTAGCCCTTTCTGTAGAGGTGCCTCTTCATACTAATGTGTTAAAAAGTTTGGGTTTAGATAATACAGATATTCTATTGCAGAAAATTGCTGAGTCTGGTGTAGTTGCAGGATTCTGCTTTACAAAGATGATCTTAAGGAAACTACCACAAAATAGAGGAATGTAAGCTACAATCAAGCTACAGTAAAACTCGATAGAATAAATATGACTACATTGACTAGAATACTACTTAAAGCAAGTTTTCTAATAACTTTGTCCTAATTAGCCTCTTCTTTCTCTGATGTCTTTGCCTTCCTTTAGTCTCTTTTAGCATTAAATATTATGATTTTTAAAATTTAATCTATTATCTTTCTAGCAGCTTTTATTAGTCAACTTTTCTCTGAGGAAAAAAAAAATTATTTCCTTTCCCTTGAACTCATCTCCCTATACATATATATATATATATAGGTCATCCAAAACAGCAACAGAAACGAACTGCAGAAGACTTTTTTTTTCTATTCTGCAGAAAGACTCAACACGTGGAGTCTTTACTGCCCTGACGTCTAGAGTTATCTTTTTAATCTGTTCTTTGCCCATGACAGGTCAGAGTTAGCACCTGTGTTGTAAGGAGGATGAATTTGGCTCTGTGGACCATGTTCAGATTTTATGTATGGACAAGTACATTTTTCCTGCTATGGCTACACAGAGAGAAGGGAGCAAAGGGTATAAAATCTCTCTGTTCTCCTGTCTGGTTTACAGGAACAACTTTTAGGCAAGTAGGCCATTTCCTACTCCACAGAGCTGGATAGATACCACAGCACTTGTAGTGTCTCACTCCCGAGGTGTTTGATAGTAAGAACTAAAGTAATTCTTACCTAGTGATATACAAGTAAAAATCCCTCTATCGGAGGGAGAAGGATGCAAAAAATTGAAGATAGTAGGTAATTTAGTCCTCAAAAGAATTCTAGGAGAGCTGAACTACATATGGTTGTATGCAAAGATGTCTTGTCTTGATCTTGTCGTAAATCGAGATATAAGATTGATCTATTGGACCTGTGCTTACAACATTCTTCAGAGTTAAGCCTTTAACACAAAATGTTTGGTGTTTGAGCTGAAATACATATAATATACTGATGAACTAAATGTATAATTTTTTTTTTTCTCCTGAAACTCAGTTCATGGATATGTTAGTGCATATGCCATTGTGAACTTACAGAAACTCGTTACTTAAGTACTTAAGTTCAAACTCCATGAATAACTTCATTTTCTTTTTGCAAGCACTGGCGTAATTGAACAACTAATAAATATACCCACTAGCTTTGCACTGTAAGGGACAAAATGCAGTACAACAAACTCTTCCAGGCCAAACCATTTGAGGGTTTACTGCTGCTGTGGAAGAGGGGTTTGTTGGCATCAGTTGCATGTCCTTGCCATTGGAGAGAAGCACTTAGTATGGTGTGCGTGTATTTTTGGAGAACCTAACTACAGTAATGCTTAAGGATTTCACTGAGGTTTTTAATATATTTGAATTGCTTTGCTCTTTTTTATACATTCAATAACTCTTTCTTATTTCTAGGCTTTAGTACTGCTAAAGGACAGCTTGTTCGTTCCATACTATATCCAAAGCCAACTGATTTTAAACTCTACAGAGATGCCTATTTGTTTCTTCTGTCTTTGGTTGTGGTGGCAGGCATTGGGTTTCTTTACACAGTTGTCAACAGCATCTTAAATGAGGTATGTTTTCATTTATAGTCAAGAATGACCTTATTTTAGAAAGGGCTGATGATTACAAACATTTCAGATAATGAGAAACAATGAAATTTTAAGTAAAAAATTCTTTGCCTTATTTTATACCTGTGGAATGAGAAAGACAAGCTTACTGAGAACAAAATTCAGCATAGAAACAGGACTTAAATATATTGCAGTGAAATTTGGGTTTACCTCTCTTTCTACTGACCCAATTATTATGCTTTTATTATATGTAAGATTTCTATCCAACTGACAATTCACTTAGAAGAAATAAGATAAAGCATATCTAAAGCATGCTGCAGGCAAAAAAAATCCTTACCAAGAAATTGATAACTGGTAACAGTAACTTTTGTCTCCATAATTTTTGCATTACTCAGTTTCTGTTTTAAAGTAATGTGTTTGCTGGGGCAAAAGTAAAAATATTAAGTTATGAGTGAGTTGTGGATAATTTAGGACTGGATTATCATGGTTTCTTATGGTGGGTGAAGATTGTGCTAGGTTTCTGGGCAATCCAGAATATGCTGTACTGGGGAAAGCAATATGTGGATTTTGCTTTTGGTAGCAGTGATATAATGCTTCAGTGAGATAGTAAATCTTTGAATACTGAGTTCTTGTTCATCCGCTCTGACCTTTATTGCAGGTTCCAACTCATACCATCATCATCGAGTCTCTTGACATTATCACTATCACGGTGCCTCCAGCGCTCCCTGCTGCCATGACTGCTGGCATTGTTTATGCACAAAGAAGGCTGAAAAAAATTGGCATCTTCTGCATCAGCCCACAAAGGATAAATATTTGTGGCCAGCTGAATCTTGTGTGTTTTGATAAGGTTAGGTGAATTTTGAAACTTTGTGTTGCCACCTGGAGGGGCATTATATAAAAAGAAAAAGGAAAACTCATTACTTTCATGTAAATTAGATAATTTTTTGTCCTTTTAGCTTCCAGGTATTCAGTGTTATCACCTGTTTACTCACTTAATTTAGTTTGCTGTAAAAACCTGTTATAATACAGAGCTGGTTTCTTATCTCAAGTCTCCCAGCTTACTACTGGCTACCCAGAAATGTGATAGTTGAGGCTTGTTAAGAGTTTTATTTAGTACACATCTTCTGGAAAACGGAAGTGTGAGGTCAGACTTGTTTCTTATTTTTATTTATTTCAGTGAAAAGCCAAACCAGCATATTCTGTTGTTACTCCTTAACAGAAACACAAGTGGAAGACAGTAATGCCACTAGCCAGAATCCTTTTCTTGTTGCTATGTCTTAGATAACATTTATTTTCCTCTTCAGATTTTTAGCTAAAGTCTTAAGTACCCAGACTCAATTTGTTATTTCCCTTGTAAAGATTTTCTAGTTACCATTTTAGCTGTGTAAGAAGGTAATACTAGTGGGCTTAGTGCCATTTTCTGTTGCCCCCAAGTCCTGAATGTAGAGATTTTGAGCTATTATCTTTGGAATTTAAGGATCTATTTCTTTCTTCATGTCTCCAAGGAGGGGCATGGTTCCTTTGAATGTTTTATGTTGGTTTTTTTTTAGTTATTTAACAGAGCTGGAACTTAAGTTACTATCCAAAAGCAAGGGAGATGCTGGATTTCCTGTCCCGAAGTCCTCCTTTTTTTCTTTTTTTTTTTTTTTTTTTTTTTTTTTTTTAGTGAAAGTAAAATAAAATACATTGCGGAGGGGTAATTTGGTTAATTAGTCACTAATTTTTGCTTTAGCTGAGGAAAATTTGTTTCTGAAGGCTTTTTCTTCTTGCCATGTCCTTTGATTTATTTTGCAGACTGGCACACTTACTGAAGATGGCTTGGATCTTTGGGGAATTCAACGTGTGGAAAACGCTCGGTAAGGATAAGCTCACAGCTGGTAGCATATGTGATACCTAGTTGTGCTTTAGCAGCTGCAGCAAAATAGAATAGAAAATTCCGAGTTATCTCATACGTGTTTGCATTTCTGTAATGAGTGGTAAGAATGCAACTGGATATACAGTTTATGTGCAGTGAAAGTTATAAGCCTCTTGTGAGGCTGAAGTGAAATTGAATTTGTTAAAGTCTGAGACCTCATTAGGCTCATACTGCAGAAATGATGCAGTTAAAGTATAGCGTGTTTTCTTAATCCTGTCCTCCCAGGTGATGGCTTTTTGGGCTGCTAAAATGAATTAGCTTAACTAATTTAGTTAAGTACAAAGAGATAAGATGCCTCTGTACGAGGAGGCAAACTACTCAGTGAATTAGCACAGTCTTTTAAGGAGACAGAAGTAGTGACAGTTTTGGAAGATTCTAGCCCAGAATCTTAATCTATTTTCTGTGATGTGTGAAAATACAAGTGAAGAGACTCGTGCAGTCACTTTTATTCTGTTAATAGAAACAAACCTTTCAAATTGCCTCATAATAAATAATTATAGCGCTAAGTGTATTATTGCTTCATTGTTTTAGTTTCCTTTTGCCGGAAGAGAGGGCTTGCAGTGAGAACTTGCTGAAGTCTGAGTTTGTTGCTTGCATGGCAACTTGTCATTCCCTTACAAAAATTGAAGGGGTGCTTTCTGGGGATCCTCTTGATTTGAAGATGTTTGAAGCAATAGGATGGGTAAGTGTCTGCTTGTTTTAAGAGACAGCGTTTTCAAGATTAGTAATCTGAAATTTCCCATCCTGCTACAAACAAGATAAACCATAATATGCTGTTTTAAGCTGTAACTGTAAAATGGTGGGCTTTTGACAATGCTTGTGTGTCAAAGGAAGTCTTAATATGAAAATGTTCCTAGAATGTGTTTTTTATTCATAGAACTGAAAGAATCTGAAAAGCTAATTTACTGCTTTCTAATGTTGTTTGTGGCAAAGTATCAATAAATATGATAAACATATAAAATAGCTAAGTGAATTTTTATGTTAACTACTAAATTAAGACACTTAATTCTCACAGGAAATCTTGGTTAGAAAGGTCATGGCACCCTGGGCATACTTCCAAGCCTGTTGGGTTTTTTAGGCGTTGTTTTTTTGTTAGTTTGGTTTGTGGTGGTTTTTTGGTGTGTTTGTGTTCAGTTTTTTTTTTGTTTTTTGTTTTGTTTTTTCCTGAAAATTACATTATGAGAAAATCAAAGTTAATAAATGTATAAAGTAGTTGATTATTTTAATGCAGATTTTGGAAGAAGCAACTGAAGAGGAAACAGCCCTTCATAATCGAATCATGCCGACAGTGGTTCGACCTTCAAAGAAACTTTTCCCAGAATCCAAGCAAGCAACAGATCAAGAAATGGTAAGAAAAATCAAAGCAATTACTTAAGCTGAAGTAATCCTTCATGTTAAACAAATACCATATGCTGTGGTTCTGGCTGATATAATTCAAACTGGTTCAAAACTGTATGGTTTTTGATGGCAAAGATAGGGTAAACATGCCTAAATTGTTCCTTAAGGTAGTGGTTCAGTATATGCCACTTTCCGTGTGAGCAGACTGTCAGCATCATTACCCTTGTGAACTGGCTGTAAAGTGCTGTAATGCTTTTTGAGCTTACACCTTTTAATACTAGTATCATTACACATTTTAATATTAGTATCACTGCTAGATCCTTTTTGTGCTTAGGTGTGCTTGCTTTGCAGTTATAGTTAAAACAATCATTTGTTAATGTCACTGCATGATGCAGAATACTTGCCACCATTGTGTACGTACACAGCAGTAATTACTGTGCAGTAGTTGTCATGAACATTCTTGAAACTTATTACATGATTTTTTGGGGGACATACTTCATCATCATGGCCTTATTCTAAAATCCATAGTATTTTAATCATTTACGTAGGCTAAATGGACACAGGTTCAAGGCCAGGTTGGACAGAGCCTTGGTTGGCATGGTTTAGTGGGAGGTGTCTCTGCCCATGGCAGGAGGGTTGGAACTAGATGATCTTAAGGTCCTTTCCAGCCCTGACTATTCTATGATTTTCTATTAGGTTACACTGTCTTGCAAATTCTAATCAAGGAATCAGGCTGTAATGTTCTGCTATGTTTCACTTAAAGGATACTAAACAGATTTAATAGATTCATATTCCGCTGTAACAAATCCATTGCAACTACAACGTGGCTTTATACTGAGAATGCTGCGTAGGTTCATTTACTTATTTTTTGTTGAAGTAGTTTGTAGCTGAATAAATACTTAATATTTACAGTAAATGTGGTTTGTTTTTGTTCTTTCTTAGGAATTGTTTGAGCTTTCGGTAAGTATGCTTTTCAATTAAGCATGCACCTCTTAGAATATATGTGGATGTGACCCTTTTCTTCCTTCCTGTATGACACAGACAAGTTATGAAATTGGAATTGTGCGCCAGTTTCCATTTTCTTCAGTTTTGCAACGTATGTGTGTAATAGCGAGAGTTCTTGGGGAGAAGAGAATGGATGCTTACATGAAAGGTGCCCCTGAAGTGATTGCGAGCTTGTGTAAGCAGGAAACAGGTAAAAGAACAAACAGTGTTTTCATTTCTTGTGTAGCTTAGCTGCAATATGAATAATTTTAATAACTCTAAACTTGACCTTTTTAAAGTTCCTGTTGACTTTGAGTGTGTCCTCGAAGAATACACTAAACAGGGCTTCCGAGTTATTGCTCTTGCTCACAGAAAATTGGAGTCTAAGCTTACATGGCACAAAGTCCAGACTATTAATAGGTAAGAGTGACTTCACTTTCATAATAAGCAGTTTAAGTCTTTAAACGCTGCATGCTTTGGATTAATTTGCAATGTTGTTTTTTGTTTTAATCAATTACTACTGTTCTTTCTTGGTAAGTATAGTTCTGTGCATTTTTTATTTGTACCCTGTACAATAATAAAGATTTAAGATAAGGAAGTTTTTCTGCAATAATGTGGAACATCTTTAAGCTTGAAATGAACTTTAATATTTTTATAGAGTTTGATTTATATTAATGTGGCAGGAAACCTCATTTCTTTGTTACTTGGTAATACTTACATCAGCTATGTCTATTAATGAGAATGAAATGACATGTAGTGGAAACTCTCTTCTGTGTGTTTGTGGTTTCTTCATCTGCTATGAGCAACATGTCCTTTTTCTCACCGCAGAGCTTGTCAGGAAGGTTTAGAAGGTAGAAAGGTTTCTTCCTTCAAAGTGTAGTATTTCCTCTTAATTATTTTTCAGCTGGTCCTAGTTCTGTGGATAATGCTCTTTTCTGTAGTGTTCAGAAAGTGTAGCATTGCCATGAGAACGCCAGCTTTGTGTTCTTTTGTATCAGGTCTGTGTGCAAGATGACTGCAAAGCAGTACAAAGCAGACAAATGGTTTTTCCAATGTCAGTTGTGAAAATCTATCGTACCAGTAAAATATTTAAGATCTGTAAATACTGACTTTCATCTAAACCAATGTTAATTAGTTGCTTTGTTTAGTTAGCTAATGTCTATTAATCTTACTAGCCTTGGTAATGTTATTTGTGGTAATGGTATAATGTGGCTTGTATGTTAAGGGTCAGCTAATTTGGAAATTAGAGATGTGATTCTAAACAGATCTTAAAATTTGGCTGCGAATGCAGTTAGCCTTGGAGCATTTTTTTTGTAGGGATATCTCTTTTGAGAATGTAATCTCTTTCAGAAAGATTTCTTGTGGAAGAAACTAAAAATGGTACTTGAGGAAAACATTTTCTCACACTGGTTTTCAACTAAAACAAGGGAAGTAAGTAAGATTGTGAAAGGTGATAGCTCGCAGGTGACTTTTTGTAAAGCAAATTCTTCACTTTTCATGATCCAAAATATACATTTCCCTTTGATAAACAGAAAATCAGGCTCTTTAAGCTACATGTAATAATTTTAATTCTTGTAATGTTCTATTCCTTGCCTTCTTTTCTACAGAGATGCTATTGAAAGCAACATGGATTTTATGGGGTTAATTATAATGCAAAACAAGTTAAAGCAAGAAACCCCTGCTGTACTTGAAGATTTGCATAAAGCCAACATTCGCACTGTCATGGTTACAGGTTAGCACATAAACATTCATACTGAAAAATCCTTCTAGTTTTGGTCTTATTTTAATTATAGGGTATGAAGACTGATTGTAGTGTCACTAGGCTGGGATTGTGCTGTATTTATAGCAAGAGCAAAGTGTAGAAACTACTGCAAGAATAATCGGACGCTAGTCTGCTGTTTCTTTTTGAGTGAAAGCTGCTTTGGGAAGTCAGAGATTGGAAACCAGTGTAAGGATGAGTCCTTTCCCTAACTGCATGCACAAGTTACTTATACTGAATTGAAGGATGAAAAACCTTAAAGGTCTTCCAAATCAGATCAGATGAAAGTCCTGGTCTAATCTTACGACTGACCCTACTTTGAGCAAGGGGTTGGGCTAGATGACCTCCTGAGGGTCCCTACGATTTCAAATTGTATTATCAGTCACTTTGTTGTGGTGTTTTGGTTTTTGTTTTGTTTTGTTTTTAAAGAATGACTTATGTCCCCATTAAGCAGGCTAGGTATCTGTACTCAGTGTTTCCATGCGATAGGTGTGTTTGCTTTTTAGATCACAGGTATCACAACTTTGGAATAATGTTGTGATAGGATGGCAGTGCAATTCAGTGTCTGCATGTTCAGTAACTGTGTTTAAAAAAGTGCTATTTTAAATGGCCACATGTTTTATGATGGATTTTCAATATATCCTAAGGTTTGGCCAATAAGAAATCTTTATGGCTGGAAGAAGCATTTTAGTTTTTAGTGATGTTAGTGCAGAAGAAGGGTTTAACAGGCTAGGTTTTGAATTTTGTCTGAAGGCTTGGTTTGCCCTGAGGTTGTCACTGATATGTTAGGCAGTCCTTTTCCTCGTTTAAAACTGGCTTTGTTAGCTTTTCTGTTATTGTGGAATATCAGTGAAACTGACAAACTTTTTTAAATGCAATTGTTTAACAGGGGATAACATGCTAACTGCTATCTCTGTGGCCAGAGACTGTGGAATGATTCTACCTCAGGATAAGGTCATTATTGCTGAAGCACTACCTCCAAAGGATGGGCAGGCTGCCAGGATCAACTGGCATTATGCAGATACCCTCGCAAAATGCACTAGTTCATCACCAGCCATAAACTCAGAGGTAACATGAGTATTATGATGCCCTTACAGTGTGAGCAGTTAGTTTTACTGTGGAGTTTCTTTTTTATCTTGTTCCATCAAATAGCAAATCTCCTGTTAAGTGTCAAATAAAAATTGATGAATTAGTTAACTTTCAGGTTTTAAAATACCACAGAGTGACAAAACAGCTTGGGGGAGCTAGTTTTTCAATGGTGATATGACATTTGATATTTTAGTTCTGCAAGGGGCAGGATTTTTTTCCACATTTCAATCTGTAGAGACTGCTCTGGCTGTTTGTAGTTGAAATATTAAATGTGTTTTCTTGTCACTAAATCAGTGTTTTCATTATATGAGGTTTCCTTTCAAGTAACATTCTTAGAAACCTCGCCTCTAGTGTGGGATCTTAAGGAATACTCCTCTGAGTATTAGCTTGAAATTACAAGGTATCTGTGTAAATACACTAGAATACATTACAAGAGTATTGAACTACTTTTGCTAGGATATTCCAGTTAAATTGGTCCATGAAAGCCTTGAGGATCTCCAGATGACCAAGTACCATTTTGCAATGAATGGGAAGTCATTTGCAGTGATTTTAGAGCATTTTCAGGACCTGGTACCCAAGGTGAGCATTTCACTTGAGTATGAGCACTCCTGATGGTGATCAGACTTTGCCCTGTGAGCATTAAGAAATCTTCTGTTTTCCAGCTTGTGTTACATGGCACTGTGTTTGCTCGCATGGCACCGGATCAGAAAACTCAGTTGGTGGAAGCTTTACAAAATGTAGAGTAAGTATTTGCTCAAGCACAGCAAGTGGGAGGGTTGTCAGACTGTTCGGTGTGATAGGAGGAAAAAACTATGTATGCTGCTAACTGTTCTTTCAAATGAAAAAAGCTGGGCTAATTATATATATTGTATATATATAATTATATATATATAATATAATATAATATATGTAATTATATATATTGTATATATATAATTACATATATATTTTATATGTAATTACATGTAATATATATATTAGTTGGGCTAATATAACTTCCTTGAGTTGGTAAATAAGCCTGGTAGCTGAGCAGGAATGAGAGTAGTACCATCTGCTGGCTGGTTGTGAAAGTTCCAGGCTTTTCATGAAGGTTTTTTTTTTATTATTTTATAAAAAAATCCATCAAATGTCTTTTGTATATTACAGAAGTATTGATGGGATGACTTCCCATTCACATATGATCAGTATACTACTGTCTGTTGGTTTCAGGCCTTGCAGCTATGCAAAATACTACAAAAGTCTCTTTTCCTAGAGCAAAGATGCTTTAGACCACCTTGGAATGATACATTACTGCTAATCATTACTGGTTTGGTTGACCTGTCTGCATCATGTTACTTTTCTGTCTACTTCCTTATATGTATAATGGCAACAGTAATTGCTTTCAGCATTAATGATCATTCATAATTATATAAACCCTGGATAAGTGAAATTATTATTAAAGTATTTAATGAAATAAGCTAAATGGACAACAATTAGGGAATGGTTCAGAATGCTGACATCTGTTTGGTTTTTATAGTTACTACGTGGGCATGTGTGGAGATGGAGCAAATGACTGTGGGGTAAGTGTATTTTTATTTCCTATACAGGACTGTTTAGTTAAATTTTACAGCAAGTTTTAAAATGTTCTCTATGTCAATGTTAACTGGCAGGCACTAAAGAGGGCACATGGTGGTATATCTTTGTCTGAACTTGAGGCTTCTGTGGCATCACCATTCACTTCCAGAACACCTAGTATTTCCTGCGTGCCAAAGCTGATCAGGTAATGCGGCTTACCGTGAACTTCAATGCATCTGTGTAACTCTTTTTGTATACCCTATATTAATATAAGTTTGATGCTGTAGAAGGCCAAAGAAAAAGACATTCATTTTTAGTAGTTCTGTTTTTTTCCTGAAGTTACTCTGGGCAAAGGGTTACCATAGCATGATTTAGTATTTTGTTATAAGCCCTTTTGTCCAGGTAAAGTTGATTTTTCAAAGCCTGAATGAGCTTGTATATGTTAATATTTAATTTGATGTCTTAGTGACTGTGGTGTTTTCCATAAAGTTTAATTGTAAATGGCAAAATCCTTCAGGTAACTGCTTGGCACCACGCAAAGTAGAAAACAGATTTTCTAAGTAGGGCTTGACAGACTTTTTTATTCTAGAATTGGAAGTTAGGTAATAATTTTGGATAAACGTCAGCCAGAGAAGAATCTGCTTAAGTCTGTGTGGAACTAATGAAGTAATGTGTAATCGGAAAGATTTCTGGTCAGCAATTCTGTGGTTGACTGCATGTTCATTCAATCTGTGCAGTAAACTAGTGCTTCATAGCTGATATTGCAAGCAGGCCTTCATTTTAAAAGCTCTGTTGGAAAAACGTATAAAGTCCAAAGAATGCCAGAGTAAGGTGGTGGCTTGGTTCAGAAGGCATGCTCACAACTTTGATATACTTAAGTGTACCATTCTGACCCCTTTTTCTCTGTATGCCTTCAGCCTAATGTCCCTCAAAGGGTTTGCTGGTATGTTCAAGTGCAGCTAATGTTTTGCTAAGTAGAATATAGCTGCTTGCACAGAAAACTTACTAGTTATATGATTGCATTTGTTTTGACAGGGAAGGCCGTGCTGCTTTAATAACTTCCTTCTGTGTATTTAAGTTCATGGCATTATACAGCATTATCCAGTACATCAGTGTTACTCTGCTATATTCTGTAAGTATTCTGTAAATGCTTAAGCAGTGTGAACCTAATCCAGAGATTTAAAAATTGATAGATATTTCATATAAAGTGTTGCAAATCTCTTTTTGAGTACACAAGAGCAGCATTCTAAAAGCTGGTTTTGGACTAAACATATTGGTAGTATTTTTTGTTTTGTTTAATGTTAACTGCATGAAGGACACGGTAGTGTCTGTTTTAAAAAAGCAGTAACTAATGCCTGCGTATAGAAAGGCACTACAGTGGGAAGACCAAATAAGCATACAAGTTGAACAAAAGTAAGATTTTCAGTTATTTAAAAACTCGCAGCATTTTAAAATAGCTTAGCTATTTAAAGGGCAATGCATTCCTTTTATGTAAGGATTGAAAGAGAGCAGCTTGCAAGTATTGGGGAGGGAAGCAAGGTAGAATGTTACCTGTTAACATGACTGGATTCACAATATGCCATGTGAAAGAAATCCTGGATTTTAATTTGTATTCTGAATAAGTTAAACATGTAAAGCATTAAAAGACCTTTGAGGTGGAAATTTTGATAACTGTATGACTACATTGTAAGCTTATGGTGTTTTGAGAATTGTGGGCCTAAGCTGTTACTTCATTGGTATTTAAGATTCAGTAATACAAGCTCGATTATGAATTTCAATTACAAATAGCTTGCACATTTTAAAACTGAAATTGTCTCATGTCTTGATACTTCAGGAATTGATCTGCGAATTCTGGAGTACTTAAGACTCCTACAGGAAAAAGAAACCAGTTTGTCACGGCACTGTCTTATCAGTAGGGGGAAATTTAAAGAATTAATGCTGTAGAAGTGTCACTGTAAGATACTTCCTGGTGTGAAGAAATTACCAATGTTTCAGTTGTGATTTCTGTCTAGATCCTGAGCAATCTGGGAGATTTCCAGTTTCTCTTCATTGATTTGGCAATCATTTTGGTGGTTGTCTTCACAAGTAAGTATTGTGTTGTACTGCTGCCTTCTATGAAGCAGTTTTTGCTTCGTCAGTTTTTATTTTTTTCAATTACATATTGTTTGAAGTAAGCACCCTGATGTACAGTTTAGATGTTACAACTACTACAGTATATGCATTAAAAACCCAAACCACTGTGTACCAAGTTAGATTCATCTGACGTTTGTGAAATGGCCTCACACAAAAAGCAGGTCATGGGCATGATCTTTGAAAAGTAATTTTCACGGTACAGGAAGTTGTGAATCTCTTCTGACATGAGGAAACTGGTTTTAGAATCAAAACAGAAGTTATAATCTTTCTCAAATGTTTCTATTTTCTTGCATTTTTGATTGAAATTCTGCATACAAAATGTTGTACTCCAAGCTATTATCTAGTGGAGTATTTCATTCCACGTAGGAACCTAGCACTCCGTTTACTGGCTAATGGTAGAATACCATTTTTAAGTTTAACAGAAAAATGCTTCTTTGAATGGCAGACCAAAACTGACAAGCTGTAAGTCCTTTTGCAAGACAAAGGGAATTTGGCCAGACACTACTAATTCCTGAAGTCTTGTGGCTTCTATTATTGTCCCCTGCTATCCTGTGTTGCTGGGAGTAACCAGCCTGTAGAAGGCACTGTGGCATTATTCTAGAGCAGTATGATCTTTCCAAGGTGGTTTCACATTTGCAGTTCTGGACTGATTTTTAAAGTGATGTCATGAGCAAGCCATTCTAATTCCACAGAATGTGAGCAGAGTGATCTTTGAAAACCATAGTGATGGAATATGTAATTTGTTTTTTGTTCTCTTTGCAGTGAGTCTAAACCCTGCTTGGAAGGAGCTTGTTGCTCGAAGGCCTCCGTCAGGTCTTATCTCAGGTCCACTTCTGTGTTCTGTTTTGTCTCAGATCATCATCTGCTTTGCTTTCCAAATCTTCGGGTTTTTTTGGGTCAAACAGCAGTCCTGGTATAAGCCTTGGAGTGCAGAATTTGAGTAAGTATTTCAGTGGTTCCATGCAGAATACAGTAATGATTGTAAAGCTGTAAGTAATAACTGCTCTCTTTATTGACCCCTTTGGGTACTTGAGATGTAAAGCTTCTGTATGATAGGTAGTGTGCTAAATCTTTTGTGAAAAGCATACCAATAAGAGGAGTTACCCAATGGCTGAAATGCAAAACTGGGTCAGAGCCAGACTGCAGGGTCTGAAGACTCCTCAACTTTCTGACAGTTGAGATTAAAATTGTAAGTTAATGGTTCAGACCTATTTTTAACCCTTCTGTTGTGAATGCTCCATCGCTGGCAGTGTTCAAGGCCAGGTTGGACAGAGCCTTGAGTAACATGGTATAGTGTGAGGTGTCCCTGCCCATGGCAGGGGGGTTGGAACTCGATGATCTTAAGGTCCTTTCCAACCCTAACTATTCTATGATTCTGTGATTTTCCTGTTAGAGTTACAATAAATCAAATTCATGTTTCAGAAAACAAAGACATGTTTCAACTTTTTTTTAGATTGTAGTAGTTTCTTATTTGTCTTCAAAGTGTATCTACAGTGATAGTTTCTAAAGAGTTCATGTAGTAAACTTATAACATGTAAGCAGAAAAGAACTCAGAGCTCAGAATTCACAAGAATTGCTGCCTCCCTGCCATAGTTTTGAGTTACTTCTTACTGTAATAGATTTTCAAAGACAAGCTTTTTTACTACTGTAGCAGTTTGTTCTGTCATTGCCCAGTTTGCATCTTCTCCATAACACGGTGATAATTATTGGGGTTTTTTATGTTGCAGTGAATGTAATGTATTGGATGCCACAAACACCAGCTCTGCACTCCATGGGAATGAGACTCACGATGAGCATTACATTAAAAATTACGAAAACACAACTTTGTTTTTTATATCCAGCTTTCAGTACCTCATAGTGGCAATTGTCTTTTCTAAAGGAAAGCCCTTTAGGCAACCGTGCTACAAAAATTGTAAGTCCTTTCTTATTGTATACAGTTCCAAGTGAAACTCCCAGTGACTGTTCACTTGTTTATCCATGGCTTGCTTACAATTGTCTTGTGCCACTTCAGCAATAATAGTGTTGCTGGAGGAACACGTTACAATTATCCTCTGATAATCAGATAAAAATAGGGAAGTTTTAAATGGTATGGAGAAATTTATGGTAATAGTTGCTTTGTTTGTAGAAGTATATGTGTATATACGTTTCAGCATCACAAGTGAGCCAGTGAGAAACAGTCTGGCCTTCTGTCTCTTTATGGCTATCAGCAGAACTTGTATTGCCAAAATCCACCAGGAAAGGGTTTAGAGGGAGAAAAGAAGTTCTTCCCAGGGAGTAATGAACCCATGATACATGGCAAAACTGTTCAAAACTCTATGTGATGATCTGATTAAAATATTTTTTTTCTTCTCTTACAGTTCTGTTTGTTACATCTCTGACAGTTCTTTATGTCTTCATGTTTTTCATCCTGTTGCATCCTGTTGAATCTATTGACGCATTTCTTGAGGTAAGATTCACCAGTTACAGCCTGCATCTGTACTTCCTAGGATAGCTGATTGGCTGCCTTTTGGGCAAGCTTGAACCGTTTTAGAGCTTTAACTTAGCATCTCTGGGAGGGGGAGGGGAGAATTTAATGACTCTGAGCCTGCTTGGAATATGTGCTTGTTTCATATGTGTGTTGCTAACCTCTGGCAACTTTTTCAACAGCTCGTGTGTCTGCCATATGAGTGGCGCCTAAGAATTCTCATCATTGTTATTCTCAATGCAGTTGTATCCGTGCTGATGGAGGTAAGGAATTCAAATGGAAAAAAAAACGTTTAAGTGGTTTTTTTGCTAGAATAGTGTTTATCTTTTGTTTAGAAGGTCTCTCTTCACAGTGTAAGTCGCCACTATGTTCTTGTTAAGTTAGTATTCCTAAAAATGTCCTTTTAGGCTAGACTTAGGGTGTCAAGGTTTTCTACGTTAAAAGCATGATTTTAAAACCTTTTTTTTTAAAAAAAAAAGGGAGGGGAGAGAAGTGGAAAGGCTTCTAAATTATTTCAGCTGCTTTATGGGACAGTACTCTCCATATTGGTTTCCTAAGTTAATTCAGTTCAGAATAAATTAGCATAGTAGAGAACTGTATAAAATCGTTAGGCGAGCCCATCTTTATTGAGTTGATTCATGTGTGTAGTTTATTGTTCAGAATAATGCAGGCCTATACAACTTGTTCATCTAATCTGATGCAAGTCCGAAGTAGAGATATTCATTCAGATCTGCTTTTTCCAGCCCTGAGCTTGACCAAGGTCAGTCACTCTGGATATTGACCTCTTCTGCTGTAGTTCCAGAGTTAATGTGGGCAGAAACATGCCCTACCTTTCCTCCAGTTACACCTGTGTTGTTTCCAAGAATTTAAGTTTGACAGATACATCTTCCAGGAAGAGTCTGGATTCAGAGTCAGTCATTTATTCCTGTGGTTAGTTCTTGTTAAATTGATGCCTTACTTCCAACTTGAATATATTTGGGTTTCGGTTGCAGCCATTCGTCACTTTTCCTGCAAAATGAAAAAACCTTTCAACATTATCTAGCACTTGCACGCTACAATTATCTGTTTTTACTGTACAATGTTTTCGTCAGCTTCTCATCAGTATTTCCAGTACTATGTGAGGGATTGCTATCAAGGTAACCAGCATAATGTTTGCTTGGATCATGCCAGTTTGGCCTTTGAAGATTGCTGTAGTATTACTGTTCTTTCCAGTTGACTAGTTTTTTCCCCTGTTATTCATAACTTAGTAAAAGTAAGTCAACCAAAGAGGTTTTTTGCATAATTTGATCAAAAAGGTTTTGTGTTCAAAATGTGTTCCAAATAGAATCTGCAATATATGCTATTATGTCACTGCCTATTGGAACATGTATTCAAGTGGTTCACATGATAGGTGGCAACTTGTCTTTTCCAAAATATGGCAGTGGCTACTAATTATTTTGGCCTTTGCCTTGTGGTTAACAAGTTTATCTTCTCCTAAAGATCCCGTCTTTCTTACATTGTCCTGTATTTACTCTTAAACTTGCTTGTGGTGTTTTCCTTTATGCCTTTCAGTTCTTCCATGCTTTTGTACTACTAAACTCTTAACAGTTTGGGTTTTTTTGCCTCCTTTTTTATTTGTTAAATTTTATGTATATTGCTGTCTTTACTACTGAAACAGAACAGGCATTCTGAAGTTGCAGAACTGAGCCTTTTTTTGTCTTCTGATTAATTTAAACATTACCATGTCTGGGTTATCAGCTTTTTGCTATTATTCCTTGGAATTGAGCTTTGTGTTGATACATGAAGTCTAAATAGGTGCTGGTTACAGTTTTCAGTCCTGTGATAAACATCACTGAGAGAAAGAAACTTACCTTCTGCTGAAGAATTACTTTGTTCTTGCAGGTGATCTTTCTAACTATTATACAAGCTGGTGATATTTCTGTTGTGGAAGTGCAAGGGCTCCTGTAGACAGTCTGTACAGCATCAGTCCATGTATCAGCATGTGCCTCTTGTAGAAAAATGGCTCTCCTCTGACTTAAAAGTTCATAACTTTCCACTCCTGGGCCTCATTCGTTGCCACGCCAGTCTGTATGGTTGTGAAATTCTACTAAACGTAACCTAAGCAATATAATTACTGAACAATGTTTGCTCTCACCCAGTATTTCAAGCCCCACCCACTCTTCTTCCTGTGCTGGTTTGATTTATCATCTTTTGACACTTTAATCACTTAGCTGTCATTGCCAAAACTGGTAGGATGATTTATTGCATTCTTTTCAGACTGACTTGCCTATTTATCTTATTGCGCATACTTTAGTAGTGGAATAGAAGTACCTACAGAACTCAGTTTTCTTGACATTAATTCTTTAGGATGTTCTATATTGACTTGCAACCTGTTTCTTCCGCTTTCACTATTAGTTGAATGCTTTGTTAAGACAGATAAGTTGTCTCACAGCAAGTGACCAACAGAAACATTGTCTTGTGATCGTCAAATCCCAAACCTTGTTTTATGATACACACTTCACCTTTCATAACTTCAACCTGCTTTTGTCCCACCTTTTGAACTGTGTCCAACTCCAGCAATACTACTCTAGGCTCCCTGAAGCTTTTTCATGTAGTGCCAACTCATTGAGTCCAGTGGATCATGTAGAAATCCCAGGCTGTTTCATTCCTTCACTTCCAGTACAGCTCATTGCCTTTCTGTCCTTGTGTGTCTGGCTGGATTTTCTGCTCACTACACTTCACACTACAGAGTTTCTGGGTGCAAGTGAGTTACTGAGGAACAGTTACGGTTCATACTCTTGAGTATCCAGGAAAAGGTGCTGGTGGCATCTCCTTACTGCTTTTGACAAGGTACTCTGTTTGTTCTGCTGAGACTAATCCCTCAGTAATTGCATCTTTAAGAGTGATGAGATAAATGAGGGAGTTGGTTTACCATCTTTTGTCACACTTGCCAGTTTGAACGTTTTGTGTCTCGCTGTGATCCTGTGTAGTTTCTTCATGGCTTTTACAAAAGGAATGGTGTCTGACTGTGGTTGCCTCAGGCATGTTTTCTGAAATGCTCTGTAAAGCTTTTGCTTCCATGTGGGTCCCAGACTAGGTTCACAAAGCATGCATATTCCTTCTACCAGATGATAGAAATACATTGCACAACAAAGGCAGATCTTAGCAGATGTTTCTTTTCACCTCCTTACAGCCTGGGACAGATTGGCTTCGAAAACGAACACCTAGTAATCTGAAGATTTGTTGGCAAATGGCTCATAAAAGCACTATAAAATTCTGGTATATTATAAAATCATAAGCATTATAAAATCTGTTATGAAAGTCTAGCTAATTAGCTCCCCTTTCTCAATGGCAGAGGTTAGTCAGAAGTTAAATATGGAATCAGTCCAAACATCAGAGTTGCAGGCTCAAGGCCATGGAAGATACGGGTTCACACCTGTGTTGCCGGATTTGTCAAGGCTCTGGAGTCCTCCTACACAGGAGTATGAGAGTAACCAGATGTACTGAACATACTGTTCAACTTCTGCGCATTCTGAAATCTGGAATGGCTCCTACAGAATTCCTTCAGACTTCCTGCTGGTGGCCTAGCATTGCCACCCCACTAAAGCTTTTCTGGGAATGCAACTGGTTTGAAACAAACTATGAACAAAGCATATATCTAGCATGAAATCCACTATAATATTAAAGATAGTTTGAGGGGAAAGTGCTTTAAGCACTGATGTTTTCAGTACTTAAGAGTTTCTTTCAGAGTATTGAAACACCTTAAAATTTGTATTTATGATTTTTACCCATATTGACGGATGCGGTTGTGGTCGCTGCTGCAGTTGATTTAAAGTACATGTTTGTATTCTTAAATCTCATGTGAGCACTTTAAGAATGAAAAGTACTGACAAGTAATGTAAACTCTCTGTTTTGGCACTGAGTTAGTTACACCTAACACTATTTCAGGTTTTATTTGTAATGTGCATACTAACAACAAATGATCATTAGTTTCTTTAACTCTTCCTGCTCACTATGATGTCTCACAGAATGTCCTCCTTGATATGATCCTTTGGAAGGTTGTGTTCAATCGAGACAAACAAGGAGAATATCGCCTCACCATGCCCCAGCCGCCTCAGGTTGGAGACTAGTGTTTTGCTGTCATCATCATGCATGCGGATTGATTCAGTGTTATCTTTTTATGATCTATAAGTGTCTGTTGCCTCATCTTAAGCTTAAGCTACTTAGATTTCTGTTACTAGAATATTAAAAAGAAAGGCTTCTGATTACATAGTTTTCTCCTTGTTGACTATCAAAGAAATTACCTCTGTATAGAAAAGCTGTGAAGCAAACCCAGAGGGTTGCTTTTAAGACTTTTCTCACTTTATCTTCATTTTGCACATTAGCAAATTTTATTTGCTTGTTCACAAGTTAGCATGCAAGGACTGGGAAAGGCTTGATGTGCTTGGAATCAGAAGTGCTGATGCTGGGTCTAATCCAATTCTTTATTAAATTAATTTGGTTGGGAGTTTTTGATCATTGTCTGAGAGCAGTAATTTATAGCATGAATAAATGAAATTAAACAAAACAGTAAATGAAAGTACATTATTAACTTCAAATGGTTTAGGAGGCCATTAGGAGACGTTTGGATTTAGCTCCTGGATTTTAAGGTCACCATGAATGTTGGTCATGATATATGTAAGAAATCTATGTAAATCCCATAAAAACTAGCTTTTTCTTTAGGCCTGTTGGCTTATTACTTTCACTTGATTATATGTCTGTTCTTGCTAGAATTACAGTGATTTATTTCTCAGCACTAATTTTTATTACATGTATTCACTTCAGCTTACATTTGTCCTTTTGAGGCTGTTTAAGAACAAATTGCTTTGTGTTCACTGAAGAATGGAAGTTGTGCTTAAGGCTCATGTTTGGTGTAGTTCACCGACTGAAAGAAATTGAGAGCACAAAGAAAACCATAGAATATATCTTCATTTAAATGTCAGCCATGTAGGCTATAGGTGCTCTCTGAGATATGAGAGGGATCCAGCCTTGAGAATCAGGAATGGTGTTTCTCTTCTCCAGCTAGTTATGTGCATTTAGGACTGTGAGAGTTAAAACAGGAAGGAAAAATCTAAAAAAAACTAAAATCAGTAATTTGTGTCTGTTTTGATAACTATTGATACCTGGAGGACTTAGGTTTCACAGTATTGGCAAGTTGAATTCTGCCACTTTTGGCTGGCTGCCTTCAGTTAAACAATTCATTGCCTAAGTGTTCTGAGACTATGGGAATTTGACTTCTTTTTCTAGACCAGGATTTTATTCTTCAACAGTAACATCAGTTAACTGTGCCTATTATACCCTTGTTTATGGAAACTATTATAAAATATGCATAAAAGCTGTTGGTGACCTTCGATGTCGCAGTAGTGCAGAATACTTGGGTTTTCTTAATATCTTTTAAATGTCATTGCTACCATAGTGTAGAAGTAATGACACAACAGAAGAGTTTCTGTACTGTATCTTCTAGAACCAATATGTCAAAATAGTAAATTAGAAACTAAAATAATAGGTGTTCTTCTGGTGTTTTAGTGTGTTCTTAGTTAATTTTTTCTTACGGTAATCCAACTTTCAAATCTGTTCGCTTCTGCAGGAGGCTGTGGATCGCTGTGGAGTCTCCTTCCTTTCTTCCCTGTTGGGTTGCAGAGAGAAGACACCAAAAGCCAAGTATATGCATCTAGCTCAGGAACTGCTGGTTGATCCAGAATGGCCACCAAAACCCAGAACAACAACAGAAGCAAAAGCACCATCCCAAGAAAATGGTTCATATCAAATCATCACTGTAACATAACAGTGGATCTTGGTGGCATGTGTCTTTAGTAGTATTCATAAGAATGTAATTTTAAGGCTTTATTTGAAATTGCAGTATACTAAATGTCAAATTCTCATGCAGATATGTCCAACTGTTTTGTCTCCCTAAATACAAAGTTCAGAGCCAGACACATTATGGCTATCCATTTTAATAATGTAGGTTTCCTTAGGCAGAACAAAAATTATTGTTTCCTTCCACCTTCTTTCGAATTTCATTATTCTTAAATGAGACGTATTTGAAGGTTTAAACTGCAGGGCAGTGGAAACAGGTTCATTATATTTGCCTGGAGTATCTTAATCATTGTGCTAACCTGCTTACCAGGGCACATGTTCATATAAACCCTATGATGCAATGACTTCATGGTAGTACTAGAGGCACATAATAGTCTTACCATGCTTTTCTTTTTTCTTTCCCTTTTTTCCTACTCAGCTGTTGAAAAGCTTTGTGCCTCAGAAGAGTTCTGACGTTTTGGTGTGTGTACCATGAGTTTTGTCCCCACTATTAAGGAGTGTTTCCAGGTGTCATGTTTGGGTTTTAAATTTAATTCTTTAGTCTGCCACAGCAGGAATTGGGAATGCTATAGAAACATTATGCTCTGTCCTTAAGAAGAAAGCACATTGCTTTCAAGTGGGTTCTTGGCTTCTTTGTAGCTGACCCCAAGGAAGGGCTTAAGTGGCCTCCAGAGGAGGAGGCATTTGGCTGCACTCTAAAGTTTTTGGAGAAGGAAGGCTGGAGAGTCTAAACACTTTCTTCTGTGTCATGTTTTATTACATGTAGCTATGCATTTCTTCACACACCTTGTTTTTTCCAGCAGAAGGACTGGATTATCCCTTTGTGGACCATGTTTTATTTGTAAATCTTCAGACAATTTTCCTGTATACGTTGAAGTAGTAAAGCCAGAGTTACTGCTGCAAGGGAAATGGAGGTGGGAGGGAAAAATATTTTCACATGCCCACGCTTTGGGATTTGTGCATGTTAAGAACATACGCATTTCAGAGAGACTGCCAGTGTCTTAAGCACTATATGTAGCTGTATGAAACAAAACTAAGTGAAAATAGATGAGCTAAAATCTGTCTTGCTGCAGAACTATAAGGCTTATGTGTACTTTATTTATTAAAAAAAAAAAAAAAGAAAAAGAAAAGCTTTCATCACCAATAATGCTGCTTAAGCACTTGGGGTAGCGATACATTGTTTTGCCATTAGGCGGTGTCAAATACAAGACCACTAGAAAAACAGGTCTGCAAAGATGTAGGAGCAGGCATCATCTTCGTGTGCAGAGTCTAAAACTTTATTTTTGGGTTTTTTTGGGGCCATAAATTACTTCTGTCCAAACCATCTTCAACTTGTTAAACTCTTAGAAAAGTCATTTTTGTTGTCTTTAGGAAGATGACAAAATAAGGACTCTTGTTCAGTCTGTTTTGACCAGATGCAGCTAACTGGTTCAGACACCTCCAGGTCTTGGGAGGGATCTGGAGAAGTCACAATTCTCTAAAGAACCTTCAGAGAAGCAAGTCGGGTCCTTTAGAGTAGTTGTGGAAGGAGGGCCCCAAACTACCTGGCTGGCTGGGATCATTTTGAAATGTGTGTATTCTGATGATGGAAGTTGAGCTTGGGTGGTATTTATTGTTTGTTCTATGGGTTTTGGGTTTTTTTGCTGGTTGGGGTGTTTTTATTTTAATTCCTGTGGAGACAACTCCATTCCTTCATTGTGTTAATATGGGGAAATTTTCAGGTCAGACCTAATTCCCTTGTGCTGTTCTGTAAGTCAGTATGGACAGTGTTCCCTGCTGCTGAGGTTATGGGTTCTGCAGCATTGAACATACTGTGCCAATGAGGAATTTAAAAGTTGTGCTAAATGGTTGGGAAGACTTTTTCCTAGAACTTGGGGGTTTAAGATACTAGCACTTGCTCCTCATAAGCAGTATGCATATGGTGTCCTATCCTCCGGTCCAGCTGGCATCTCTCTTCCTGGTTACTTTTTTTATTGTTAGTTGTTTTTCAGGGGTGGAGCAGGAGGAAGGGGGAAGTGGTTTTCTTAGCATTCATTCAACAGAGCAGTGTAAAAGTCCTGGCTTCTTAAGGCCGTAAACATGGAACAACATCAGTAGCTTTTAAGGGGTCTGCAACTGTGGACTTGGATAAATTTATTAATCATGAACTTGAGTCAGTTGGCTGATTTCTGTCAGTGTTCATTTTACAAAATCTTTGTAGCATGGAATAATTGATGAAGAATAATTCTTAGCTGCGTAAGTAGTATTCACATTTAAAAAACGTGACATTATTTTAGTTGAAAAATGTTGTGAAGCTATGCATCTTGGACCTGGGAGCTGTGACTTATGCTTAAATGCTTTTGCTTTCCATTTCATTGACCATTATAGCTTGACTGTTCCATCAGAAGTGAAAGAAAATATTTGTGACTTTCCCTTTTAAATACTTTTGCTTAATACTTTCTCTAAACTGATAATTTCTCTTGGCATATTTGGTTCCTGAAGATAGACTTTCAATCTGATTCTAACTAATTAGACTTATCTAGAAAGTAAGGAGGAAGCAGCTTTTTAAGGTAGGCTTGACTTCGGAGAGCATTTTATGGAACTCAGTTGCCAAGTGTCTCCACTTGATTGAGTGACTCATGGGTCATGAGCCTATTAAACTTGAATATTTTGCAAATGGGAGCTGGTTTCCTCAAGGTATGCGTTCAGAGTTGGTAAATGTTCTTGAGGTTGCGTGCTTGAGCTCTGACCTATTTGCTTCTGACGCTTAGTCAAGAATAATAAATCAGCTTTTCTAAGAATCCTTTTTGTTGTTGCAAGTTCAGCCACAAAGTAAGCTTTTGCATCTTCTGCAATTATTGGGATTTATGCCTTCCTGCCCAAGAGCTGAGTTTAGCCACCTATAATTTTTCTCATCTTGAGCAGTTCAGTTTTTCTGGTTTTCAGAAATGCAGCAAACTATATCTGCACTAGTGTATCCAGTTTCTGCTTTGAAGTAAAATGAAATTCAGTTTGTAGTGAAAAGAATCTCTTCTAATGTTCATCTTGGAAGTCTCAGTTCAGGTGAACAGACTGATTTAGTGAGCTCCACTAGACACTTAGTAGACATTTTCTTCCTGCTGTATATTTTGGCCTTACGTTGAGGAGTTTGATTTATTATTAAATTATTTGTGTATGCAGATTTTAATCTGTACGTATTTTACTTTGATGTATTAGGATTTGTAAATATTACTGATTTTTAAATATTATTTATGCACATACTTAAAGGACTGGTCTATCCAGAAAAGCAATTGCTAAATAATAAGTGTTACTTTTTAGAAATAAATTGCAAGATCATTAAATTGTATATCCCTCAGGGTTATTTTTAAAGGTTTTTTCCTCTTCAAATTCAATTGGCAGAAACTGTAGTTTCATGTACTATAGAACGAAATCTACTGTAAAAAAAAAAACCACTGCTAGTAATGCTTGAGTAGAAGCATCTAAAACACCCACAGCACTGACTGTCTGTATTCATTGTAACTTCAGTTGGAAACTCTTACAGTTGCACTTTTTTTAAGAGTTATTGGATTTTTAATTGTATTTATTTTTGTCTTTCTTCATGAAGGTTATGCTGAACAGTCATCACAAATTGGGTAAATAATCCTGTACTGTATATGTATATACAGTATAATATTAAGCAGATGTGGAGTCCTTTTTATGCTGCAAATTTTTAATGCTTATGTTGGGCATCACAAAATGAGAGAGTTAAAGTTCTGTAGGATTTCTCCCATGGAATTCTGACTTGTAATCTTAGGTTTTTATATGTCTAAGGGAAAGCTGTGGGGTTTTGACAGTTTTTAGAGTCTTGAATATGTTGATTTTATACAGTAAAGCTTCAGGTTTTTAAAGCTATTTTCAACAAACTGCAGCTTGTTTGATAATTATGTGAACCAGAAACTACTCAGTTTGTCATGAATTCCTCAAGCCTAACACAGATTAAAAGGTTCATCATTACAGTGCTCTCTAGAAGCTCAGCTTCCTTTTTATTTTTAGATCTGAAATGATACTACATCTTTGTATTTAAAATATGTATTGCTGCTCTAGAATGGTACCCTGTTGTCAAGAGGCATACATAATTAACTGTACAATAGAATTGTAAATAGACTTGTAAATCACTTTTGTGACTGAAGCTCTTTGAAAATAAAATTAAAATGAACAGATATTTTAACTCTTCTCATTAGTTTCATGAAATGGTTTTTAATTATTCTTCATACAATTAGATCAAAAGCTTGCTGAAGAATACAGACTTATTCCCTGATGTCATGGGTATCTTGTTCAGTGCCTATGTATTTTTGAAGACAGGGTGGAGAAGTATGCATGCTGTTTGTTAGCAGTGGTACGATAGCACTGCAGTTCTGCAGTGGGATAATACTGACCATACTTTTACCTGCTGGCTCATGAGAGCCATTTCAAAGCCAGACCTTGTACATATGATAGCAGCTTGTTTCCGCTTCCTGTTATCCACATGTTCCTTCTGCTCTTTGACACATGGGAGGCGTTATCTTGAAAAGACTCTTGGGCAAACGTGCCTGGTTGTGAGCTGTCACTTTGCCACAGTCACCTTCAGAAGAATCACACAGAAATGAAGACACCTCTTCCATCCTGTGGCTCACCCACCATTTAAAAGTTCATTGGCAGAGCACATTATTTTAAATTTGAAGACAAGATACTTGTAATACCTGGTTACTTAATTAGAAAAACTTAATCTTTCAATTTCAAGCTAATATTTTGGTAACTTAAAGCTTTTTTCTCTTCAGAATCTGTCTGGATTTAGGATTTGTTGGCCAGAAGACTTGGAGGAAAAAGAGAAGCCAAATAGGCCAACCCTGGATTGCTTAGCCAAAGCATTAAATAAAAACCTCTCCATTCTTTACTCAAATTGCTTTGACTCCAGTCCTGCAAGAAAGTAAGTCAGAGCAGCCTTGTAAAGGTACAGAGCAATCACTTGGTTGTTTAAAGTAGGTGTGTCCACTCCTTCAAAACATAACGTGTGGCAGACCACAGTGAATCTGTGTAACAAATTTGTAATTTCTGATGATAATTCATATTGAAATGTATGCTTCTGACTTCACCCAGATTTGCACTGGGTTGGCTGAAGCACATGCTCCAGTATTGCTGTCAAAGAAGCTGCGTTTTCTGCGCTGTTGCATGTGTGACTTCAAGCTTTCTCCTGTTTTGTGAGTGGTCTCAAAATCTAATTTTGGAGTTGCATGCAACCTGTGGAAGCTGGCTACTTACACAGCTAAATGTAGGCAAAATCTGCTCTGAAGCTTAAAATACTCTTTGGCCTTTCACAATAGTTACGCAAATTGGGGTGAAAGTTATCTAGAGGATGTGTTTTGCTGTTTTACTTCCCATTTAAAGTGCAGGATCATGATGAAGCCTGATTGCCTGCTGTGCTCCTAGTAAGTTTGTCTAAAAGGCAGATAAGTTTACAAGGTATGATTTAAAATTCCTTTTTCATGCTCACATGAGTTTAGAAACTTGCAAGAAAGTAAAAAAGTACCATGGTAAATTATATGTGTGCTCAGTATTCTATGAAATTAAGTTCAAAACTGGGCTCTGACTTTTAATACAGCAACATTATTAATTCATTACTTCTGGCATCCTTTTTTAGTCTTGAGAAATATTAAGGGGGTGGTAGAAAGGGAAAGAGACTTTAGACCCAGGACATGGTAAATGACCAGCCAGGCTGCTGTCCTTTCTGGAATGCCAGTTGTCTCACAGAAGGGATTAAAGAGATATTAATGCATAGGAATGTATAATCATGATTATTGTATGGATCTTACTGTGACTTCTGTTATAGAAGTTTAAATATTTCTTTTAAAAATACCATTCACAGCTGTAGATGTTTGAGACATAGGATTATCCAGTTCCTGTGTATCATAGGCTTGTGGTCTTATTCTTTTGCAAGAATTTCTACCATTTTGTTGTCTGTGAAAATGTCTTCAAGCACTTCTGAGTGTCTTAACATTGTCTTGTTGCATGCACTCTTTTGTTACAAGATCAGAAAAACGGACATCCCCAGTCTAGTCTAGCCTAAGCCTGTTTCTTATCTTACAGACTGTGGTCTGCAGTTGTGCTTCTGAGGGACCTGCATTCACAGTCTAACATAACAATTTAGTTTAGGCTTTTTTACCCTTCTTGTTCTCTGGCTCTTTATTTCTCTGTCTCACTGAATCCTGTTCTGCTGTGGTCTTGGGTTGAGCTGGGGAAGGCTGAGATGCCAGTTAGGGTTTGAAAAGGAAATTTCTTGGTGTGTTTCTCCTGCATGTGGAGGGTTGTGCCCATGCACCACCAGGAAGCAGTTCACCAGCTGCTTGCTCATTGTGCTGTGGGCTGAGGTGCCCATGTGGACAGGGATGTGCTCATCAGCATGCCAAGGTGGGGATAAATGCATTCAGGGACAGGATGGATTTTGAGCTTTGAGGTGAAGGTGTCACTGGTTTATGAGAGATGGTTGGTTTGGGGATGAGAGGTGCTACTGGGAAGGCAGGATACTCTGAAAGATTCATGTTTGACATGGAAAAGTCCTTTGGAAGGGTGAAGTCTTACAGCCTCATTTTGGTGACTTCAGTCTCATTCAAAAAGTTCCAGAAAGGCCAGTAAGCGCTTGCTTTGCAACACCATGTTACTGGCAGTTGATATCACTAGATGCCGTGTCCTCACCTTCCCAAGGAAGGGATGCAGATTTTACCAATCTGCAGTACTCTGAACCTAACCAAGAATCTTTTTATTTATTATGTTTAAGCTACTCCCTTTTGCTGGTTTTTTGTGGGTTTTTTTGATGCAGCAGCTGGTTTTGATCCATGGTTCTTGTCAGCAGTCAGGCACGGAAGAAGCTTTGCTGTCTCAGTAGTAGGGTTTGTACCTCTGTCTGTTTGTGATGTTGATGGGGGGGAGCTTCACCCTTTCCCCTGGAAAAAGGGTATGTTGGGATGGAGCCCTCCTTTTCCCCAGTATTCTCAATGCTGAAGACTGGCATGGCATCAGCTATTCCAGCTGTGTCTGTAGAACTTGTGCAGCTCTTCCTGCAGTCCCAGCTGTTGCTTCTCCTACTCACCAGCCAGGTGCTTGACTTCCAGGTTTCTGGTACACTTAGACTTGTTGATTTCACTAAGGAAGTATTTCTAAACTGTAGATTTCTGTTTGACATGATCTTTTAAATATTAGCATTATAGCCAGGATTGTTTTCCTGTTCTTTTATTTGTTTGGAAATCTATACAATTTCCCAACTTCATGATATTTCATGCTGATCTACCTTTATTGCTGCAGCTTTCCAGATAACTTCATGGCACTTCTTTCCTCTCATTTCATTATATTTTTAATACCACTGATAACTTAGCATTGTGTTAAGCTGTTGAAATGAGACTCATTGGTTATTGGGGGCTCACTCCTCCCCTGTACTCTGAGTTCTTGTGTGTCATTTCAGACTATGTCAAAAATAGCCTGTTGCTTTTTGTGTGTTGATGAGCTGTTCCAAGAAGTGAATATCTGCAAATACTGGGAAATGATTTAACAGAACTTTGTGCTGCTTTGCTTTTAATATAAGCCACTTAAAATACAGGACACCCTTTTACCTCCATTATCTATTTTTGCAGGCTAAACTGTATTTTTAAACCTCGGGTAACCTGCAATAAAAAACCTTTTTATTGCACCTTTTGATAATTTTTTTTAAAATACTTTCTGTGTGTAACTTAGAGTTGCTTTTCTGTTCAATAAACACATGCCTTACGGCTACTTAGGGTTTCATCATGATTTCCAAATGATTTTTTATACTTGACTAGTACAAATATAAACAAGGAATACTTGATTTACAAAAGAGTTTTATCTGTACTTCTCAGTGTAAGCTGAGTGCCTTAGAAATATTTGCACGCAACAGAAATAGAGATTTTGAAGTTTGCTTTCAAGCCGAGAGAAATTTTGCACACGTACGCAGGTTTTATGATATATTCATACAAGTGCTGCTAAGTTACTATCTGTGATCAAATCCTGACTCTCTCTTGTCTCTTGTAACAGCTAATGTTTCTGGCACTTCAACAAAGATGTTGGTGTTCTGCTTGTCAGTGATGATCAAGCTTTTCTTCCAGTTGGATGCATCTATTTGTCCTCAGAAGTGCAACTGCTCTTCAAAAAATGCAATTCATTGCTCTGGTCCCCACATCAAAGACCTGGAATCCTTAAATCTGCCTTGCAATATGACAGAAATTCACATAACGGGCACTAATGTAACGTACTTGCAGGATGTTTTTTCTAGGATGGTGGAACTGCAGCATCTCATCTTGTCTTCAAACAACATCTCTCTGATTTCACCAGTGGCTTTTAAAGGCCTGAGAAGGCTAAAAGCCCTCAAACTGCTAGAGAATAAGCTGGTTGAACTTCCTGCAGAAGTGTTTGATGACATGGTACAGCTTCAGCAGTTGATCATTGAAAATAACAGGTTGAAATCCATCGAAGAAAACCTGTTTGACAAACTAGCTAGTTTGGAGGAGCTTTACTTGAACAAAAACCAACTAACAGCACTTCCCAGTGGCATGCTGAAGAAACTTGCCAAACTCAAAATACTGAACTTATCAAGAAATTATTTGGCAGCACTGCCTAGAAATATATTTAGTGCATTAATCAGGCTCGAGAAGCTGATGCTGTACTTTAACAGGCTGTCTTCAATAGAGTCTGGTATGTTTGATAACCTGAAGGAGCTGATGGAACTCTTCCTGCATTCCAATAACATCCAGTCCATTGCCCCTGATGCATTTTGTTGTCTTCATAAACTGAAAAGCCTAACACTTTCCAGGAACAAGCTTGAGGTTTTGCCCTCTGGTGTCTTCCTGCATTTGCATGACCTGTCTAAATTGACCTTGTACAGGAACCCACTGAAATCCCTTCCAGAAGTTTTGTTTGGAGAAATGAGGCATCTTGGTAGCCTGTGGCTGTATCACACAAAGCTCTCAACAATACCAGATTTTGTGTTCAGTAACTTGACAAATTTAGAGCTTCTTGTGCTGAGTTTTAATCCAGAGCTTAGTTTTCTTCCTAAGAATGTATTCAGGGGTCTGAATGAACTGCGAGGCCTTTCTCTGCACACAAATAATATTTCCAGTTTGCCAGAGGGCATCTTCCTGAGCCTTCAGAAACTGCAGAACATTTCTCTTTTTGATAACAGGCTTGAGACTCTTCCTAGAAACCTCTTTCATAATCTCAAGCACCTTCAGAAAGTTTACCTGAATAGTACTAAGCTGCAATCTCTTCCTGGAGACTTCTTTACTGCTTTACCTGAGCTGCAAGAAGTCTTCCTTGACAACAACCCTTGGAGATGTGATTGCCAAATTCTTGGTTTCAGAGAGTGGCTCCTCAAGAGCACAGAGATAGTTAAAAATGTGCCATCTCTAATGTGTCAGAGCCCACTGGCACTCCAGAATGTATCTCTTGTGGCTCTAACAGCTGATCACCTGAACTGCCCACCAGCCACAGCCATTACATACCAGACGTTCAGCTCAGCTTATTCTCTGACTTTGACTTCTCTTGTGATGGAGCACTTAACATCTTGGGAGACTACAGTAAGAGCAGTGCCCGACATCGATACCAGCACCCCCACATCAATTCCTCTTGCAACCCCAGGTTTTACCTACTCACATCTTGAAGGTGTTGGACAGCCTAGGTCCCATTTCTCAGAAGTGCCAGTCCAAACTTCACCCACTGCCATTGTACAAACCAACAGCGTCAGAGGAACAGATTCAACTACTCTTGCCCAGTTGGATGAGATGCCAGCCCGCAGAAGTGCTAAACCCTATTTTAATACCAGAGTTGCTTATTGTCAGTTGTTCTTGTGCCTTTACAGTTTGATTTTAACACTCCAGACTGTGACCATTGTGCTCAGTCTGTATGTGATGGGTAAAACCAGGCAACTCTTGCACTCCAGAAATACTCCTACCCAGCCTGTAGTTCTGATAAAATTTTTAAGAAGATGATAGAGAATACCAGCTGAAGAGAGGATTAGAAGCATTGTTTTGGATGCATTCTGAGCATTTGGGCAGTTGACACTTGAGTCACATATGGATTACAAATCTTCATGCAAAGAACCATAAAGACCTTGGGTTTACAGCATCATGAAAACGTGCTTTTATGTACCTTAGTGTTTGCTAAAAGTGTTGTAAACACTGTATATTACTACAGCATTTGCTGGGTGAACCCAGAGGGAGAGTGAAAGAAGATCTGTGGTCACTTCTATGTGTGTACTACAAGTTACCTGCATTGGACTGCAGCCCTGTCCCTGCCAGGCCTCGTTGCCTGCTGTCATGCTCACACTGCTCACATGGACATGGCATCAGTGTAGGGAAGTCCACATAGATTCATGGCTTTAAGCATGCTTTAAAGGTTATGCGTAATACTCCAAATGTTCCTTATACTACCTGCAATGTTTGGTCTGTTTATTGGGAAAGAAAAGGGTATTTTGGGGAAGAGATGCTGGAAGAGACCTTTTAAAAATAAGGGTGGGGGCTGAATGGTATAGTGCAAGTGTCTTAGTTGTTGCTTTATGTCCTCAGATCCTTTCCAGAACATGGCAGAAGGAGTACCATTTAAAGCTAACAGTGCTTTCCTCTAGCTTAACCAGAGGAAAGTAAGGTGCTGGGCTAGGAAATAGAAACTTGATGTATTTTGTTTGTTTGTAAACTTTGTAAAGTTACTTAGCTTGTTCGTAAAAGCTCTGATGTTGTACTTAAAAGCCTGTGGAAGTGGATCTGTGGCTCCTTGGCCAGAAGACACTACACTCTAGGAGTCCTTTTGTAGCCTCACTGACTTTCTAAATATTGAGGTCTTTCCTAGATGTCCTTGAAGTGGCACATTACAAACCTGAGGTGAAGGGAGCCTGCATTTGCTGCAGGTCTGTGGCTTGTTCCCTGCTGTGTGCTACTCTAGGCTGTGCGTTGTTCTACAGACTGCTTTGGTTCAGGGTGCTCTGCTACTGGACTTGAATTCTTCTTCTAAGCTGTGAAATGAGACAGTATGCTTCTGTGGTGTTAAGTAACTGTTGTTTTGCTGGTGTGAGGTTTAATAAAATTTAGCAAGCCTGGCTAAATGGAAGCTATCTCTAAAGAAAGAGAAATACAAGTCACTACAGCTGGAGCAAAGCAAACTGGGACTGGATTCATAAGCACACCCTCCAGAATATTTACTGCAATATATTTAGGAGAGAAGCACAAACCCAACATACAGCTTTCTGGGTAGTTGCATGTGCCCAAAAAGGAGGCAGTTGTTACAAATTTAGGTTCTTGGTTGGACAACTATAATGACCACTTAGTGTTGTGCCTGCTCCAGTGCTGTCGTGCCGGTGCCACGCAAGCATCGGCTCGCAGCAGGCAGGAGGTAAGTGTAATCTGAGCTACTGAGGAAGTTGTTACGCTGGTTACTCTTTGCCTTGGTGAGACACTGAAGAAGTGTGCTCATGGCTATCAGCCCTTAGGTGCACAATGTCCAATTTCTAAGAAAGGCAACACTTTGGTTGTCATAGGGGTGTATGACCCCCTGATGTCCAGCCCCTGGAAGAGCAGTGGGACAGCAGCAGCTGCCATCCTCCTGAACTCTCCTTTGGCTGCTCCAGCTCCGCAGTGGGGCCAGCTGGGTCTCTGCGCTGCTCCTTTGACTCCAGTTGCGCAGTGCCTGAGCTCTGGCACGTGGTGGCTCTGGCACTCGGCTGTGTGCAGTGGAGTGCTCAGAGGAGGATAATTCGTTTCTATGTGCTGTCATCGGGCTTTCCCCACACTTAAGCCAGACGAGGAAGTGAAGTCAGCAGACAACAAAAGGCTGGAGCAATAAGGGGCCTCTTACTAAGTCTTCCTCTGAGGTGTCATGTTCTGAGCTGCCTCTGATTCACTGTTTGTTGTCCAGCAGAGCTCAGCCCTTCCTGCAAAACTCCCTCGCCTGGGAAATCCGAGGATATGCTTGTTTATATCCCATCTCTGATTTGCCTGGAGAAAGGACGTCTTCCTGGTCAGCGTGACAGTGGCTGTGGTGGGCAGGGAGGCAACATTTAGGCACCTTGGGAAAAGTGCAGCCCCTCTCTGGGCAGTGTTGCCTTGCAGCTGTCTCAAGCCTCTGATGACTTGCCATCGCCAGTGTATCGGCAAAGGTTTTCCCAGTCTCTGCAGCCCACACCTCCAAGATCTACTGCCCAACCTTCAACACCAGGCTGGGCCTGGAGTGACAGTGGGCTGGAAAAGATTGGAGCTATGTAATCCCTGATCCGGGGCATCCCTGCTGTTGGAGAAAGGGTGGATGCAAAGCACATCTGCACTCAGTGGCTCAGGGGGTTGGCTGCATACTCTTGGCTTTTGCATGGGATGAAGAGTCGTGATTAACATGAGTCCAGGAGCTGCCTCTGGGGCCACATCCTAGATGGTAGCACTTGGGGTACGTCACTAATGCAGCCTAGCCAAGGATCTTTGTAACTTGCTCAGTTGTCTCAAACGCTTGTTTCTGTGGCAGTTTTTCCTGCTTTAGGAAATCCCTGAGCAGTGGGAGCTCTGATCCCTCATGTCAGGCCATGGGAGTATGCTCCATGTTTCCAGCCTGATGTCACTGCAGGTGCCATTCTCCTTTGCTTGTTGGGACTCGATGTACAGAGTCCCTGAAAAGCAGCATGGCAAGGAGGGAGTTAACCACTGCTGTAGGTGGCAGCAACTTTCTGCCTGTTTCCCAGCTGATGCAGGACCCTTCAAGGCCATCTGCACCCCTGTCCTGTGCTCGTGTCCCTGGTGTCTCTCTGCCTGACATTATGGAGCATTGGCCATGTCTCCTCCAAGCTTCCAACCAGCACATCTCGCCTGGGGATGCTGATGCAGCAGCCACAGTATCACAGCACGGCATTTCCGTGGGATGACAGAATAGCTGGGAAGAGATGCAGCCTAAGGCATGTACCCACAGGACAAGGCTGGGCTTGCAAGTGTTTATACGCTCTCACAGAGAGCAGGAGGCCTGAAGCTCCTGCTTTTCCCCTGCTCCAGTGGAGATTGGAGGTATGGAGGTGTTCTGCCTCGTTTGCCTAGCCAAAGTCTGGGCTCACATCCCCTTTCCTCCTGGGTGTCTGTAGGTACCTAAGCCCTGGCAAAGGCTCTTGCTTGGTCCATGGTGAATAAGTCCCACTTCACTGCAGGGTATGGGGCTGCTGCTCCAGCAGCACCCAGAGATGTGCTGCCACCAGGCCCAGCCCCTCTTGTGCAATCACTGCTTCAGGACTGTTGTGTTTCTCTGGGACTTGCCAGGCTTCCAGCTGTGCTTTTGTGTGCCTTTAGATGAAAACAGCCCAGGGCAGGGAGCCAGCCATGGCTGGCAGCTGCTCCCTGTGCTGCTGTGCACTCCTCTGCCTGCTTTTCCTGGACACTTGGGAGACACGGGACCCCTTCCCCCTTGGGGTGTTAGGAGGGGGTCCATGGGGCCCACCCAGCTGTCAGAGATGGCTTTACAGAGATAAACTGTGCGAAGCTGATGCAGCAAGCAGACAGCACTGCATGAGCAGGGACAGCCCCCCACCATCGCCTCCTGCTCCAGCCGGTCCTTCCTCTCTCCCACAGCGCCCATCTCACAAGTTCTTTCCGCTTTGGATTATCTCTCCAGGCGGACTTGGCCACAGGCCCTGCATTCCTTCTAGCCTAGCACTGCCCTGAGCCTCCACCAAGCCGGGTGTGCGCCTGCTATTGCTCGGGCCAGGGCCGAGCCTGGAGGACATGGTTCTGCTGGCCAGGCAAGCTCCACTGCTGCTTGAGATCCTAAATGCCGTTTTCCTTGAGCTCCAGGAGAGTTGCGGCAGGTCTTGTGCTGGTGCTTTGATATCGGCTGTCCTTCCTGCCCATCCTGGGGGGTCCAGGACTGCTCCTCCTGACAAGCTCTTACCTTGCACATGCACTTACTTCCCCAGGGAAGGCAGGACATGTCCCCATCCCTTAGGGCAGATGGAGATGGGGCATTGAGTAGCTGTGCGCAGTGAGGGCCCCCTGGCCCTGCCTTCCAAAAGCAGGAGGCTGAAAACGCTGTAGGGGCTTGGTCCTGCCCCTGCGGAGCAGCCCTCAGGTTTGGGCTCCTCAAAGGGTTAGGATGGGCTCATGGTGGAGAAGGGGCTGCTGCTGCTGCCTCTCTATGGGTGGCGTGGGCCCCAGCTGATCCCTGAGCAACTAATGCTCCTTCCCTCCCCCCTCGGCTGTGCCTGGCCTGTGTCCGGCTGCACGGCCCGGCCAGGAAGTGCTGCCCACACCAGAGCACCGCAGGGACCCCCTCCCTGGACCCTGGGCCAGCCAACATCCTGCTCGTCCCTACAGCAAAGCAGAGCCTGGCCCGGGTGCCCTGGGCCGGCCGCTCGCTGCGAGCACCAGGGGCCACCGGGGGGGGCTCCTCATGGCGGGCAGGCGCTCCGCAGCAGTGCAAAGCAATGGGGGTCCCAGGGCTGCGGGGCCTCGGGACACCCTGTCCCTCGCAGGGGTGCCGGCTCGGCCGAGAGCTGGAGGGAGGGCCGGGGGAGCAGCAGAGGCCGGGGTGAGCTTGCTCAGCTGTCGGGCAGATGGGAGCTGCGGTCTCCTGGCCCAGCCCACAGGCTGCTAATTTTAGCGATTACATGAGTTTTTCCAAGCAGCCTCGCACCCCCGGTGATTCAGAGCCGCCCGGTTTTGCTGTGGGGATGCGCTGGAGCTGTGCAAGCGTGGACGGACCCTGGGCTCTGCTGTGTGGGACTGAGGAGGACCTCCCTGAAAATAAGTGATACTGCTGTTCAGGGGCTCCTGAAACCTTCCCGTGGTGGCGTTTTGGGGCTGAGCTCGGCATGGGGGACCACCAGGGCTTGTGTAGTGGCCATAGGACAGACCGGAGCCCTGGAGGGGCTGAGAACCCGGTCCTGTTAATATAAGTGACTTGGAGAGTGTGGCCAAGATTTGCCAGCTCCTGGCCCTGACAGCCTCCGGGAGCCCCAGGCAGGATTATGTCAAAGCACAAGGGATAACTGTCTGGGACTGCTTTTGCACAGGATCTCCAGCCCTCCTGTGGGCTCAGCTGCATGCAGAGAAATACCCACAGGAAGTTCTGGGGGCTCTCCTGCTCTTCCATGGACAGAGGAGCAGCATCAGAACACAGTGTTTGTGCAGGCAAGGAGGGCTGGGGGCTCTGGGGGAAGAAGCTCCTAGCCACCCTGACCCCAGGTTTTGTTGCTGGTCCTATCTCATGTGGGCACCGGGCCTGACAGATACCCACACTTGGGCTCCACCGTCTCCTTATGGGTGCAGGGACATGGCAGTGACTCCACATTGTCCTGAGCTCAGGCAGGGGGTCTGGGGGGGCTCAGCATTCCTCTGGCTGGTGTGGCTGGAGGTGAAGAAGGTTCCCAGAGCACTGCTGGACCCTGGGGCTCCCTGCAGCACGAGGCTTGCTTTGCTCCCCCCAGCACCGTGCGAGCTCCCAGCTATGTGGAGCAGCCTCCCTCTCAGAACACTTATGTCATCCTCAATCACATCCACATGCTGTCTCGGAGAGCGGCCTCTTCCCTCCAGATGTGCAGAGCGTGTCTGTGCGGCTGTCCCAGGCTCTCACACCTTCTGCTTCCCTCCCCTGTGCATAGCCTGGGGTAAGCTCCTATGTGCTCACCTCTGGGAGCGGCTCCCTCCCCGCTGTGGGTGCAGTGCATGGTGCAGTAGCATGCTGCTACTCAGCCTTGCTTTATTTTTAGGGATGTCTTGAAATCAGACTTGTCCTCCCCAGCCAGGAGCTGGAGCCAGGCTCTCGAGGCCTGGGTAGGGGCAGATGGGATTTTGGCAGGGCTGTCAGCTGGGCTCCTCTGAAGCTTTGGACACTGTGTGTGGCCATTGGAACCATGGCCTGATCACCCCCATCCTGAGGGCAGGGGTGATCAGGGTGTTTGAGGGTACCCACCACTGCATCCCTGTCCCTCCCAGGCCATACTACTTGGAAGCAGCTGAGTCCAACATTCCTTTGTCGAACTGGGCTTGGGGTGGTGTTTTTTTGGAAGTGCTGGGGTTTAATTCCTGTGTTGCCTTGCTGAAAAGCTGTATGCTTCTGGGGTGAGTCAGAGCTGGCAGTGGGCAGACAGAGGCAGTGATAAGGATGTGACATGAGAGCCCTGCTCTTGTGCCAGGGCTGCAGAGAGGGGGCAGCTCCCAAGCCTGCCGTGCCGCCTGACCTCCAGCTGCACCGCTGTCAGGGAAGCGGGAAGGTTATTTTGGGAACCACATTGCTGGGAAAATCTGCTGTGTCAATAGAGCGTGAGCTAAAGCACTTGTGGGTGGTGTTTCCAAAATGCCCCTCCTCTGTGTCCAAATGCCTGGGCTTTGCCCCAGGAGCAGGCAGGGAGCTTGGCTGGGGGCAGCCCCACCCTTGGTGCTGACTTCCCATCCAGGAAGGGGTCCATGGCCATCTGGCATGTCCCATGGCAGCTAGGCCCCCTACGCAATCTACCATATCAGCAGCGGTTGTCTCCAGCAGGGGTCCCACTCCCTGCCCTCTTCCCGCAATCCCTGTTGCCTTCCTCCGAGCCCGGCTGGAAACTCTCCTCTCCATCCCTTGTCTGGTGTTCATCCCGGTCTGGTCCCCTTCTTGAGCAGGATGCCTGACCCCCTGCACTGCCCTGTGCCCTCCCACCCCTCGCAGCATGGCAGGACATGGGGCTGCATGGGGATGGAGGCAGCATCCTGCCCCCTCTGTGGCAGCCCCATGTTGTTCCCATCATGAGCAGCTTGTTAGCACTGGCTGGGACACGAGCAGGGATTGCTGCAGCCGGTGGAGCCATGGGTGGGCTGAGACAGGATTAGACATGGTCAGGGACATTCCAGCTGCCCCGTGGTTAGCACGGGGCTGCTCTGGCTCCGGGAAGCCCAAAGCATTCACACACACTGGCTTTCCTTAGCTGCTTCCGCCCCTTAGCAGTATCCGTTCCTGGCAGCAGCCTGGACAGGAGCTGCCCGGGAAAGGTGGGTGACAGGGTAGTGACGTGGGCTAGGTGGTGGGGACCCAAGGCACCCCTGTGCACCCATGTGGGCTGGAAGGGACAGGACATGGGTGACAGCAGGTACCCCTGAATAAGTGGATGGGACAGGCTTGTACCCTGCTTCCTGCACACCTCTGGGTGGTGAGATCTGTCACCCATGTGTCAGGGCTGCTGAGGATGAAGAGAAGCACATCGGCTGTAGCCATGGCAGCCCCATGGAGATGGAAGCACGTACCACTTTGGGGTTGAAAGGCTGCCTACAGTTGATGCTGAGGGGGTCTCTCAGTGCCCACAGGCACGGTGGTGGCCATGGGAGGTGATCTAGCTTGCCAAGGGCTCTCTGGAGCAGCCTGACCTCTGACTGGCACCAGCAGTGCTACTGACCCCTGTTTGGTGACCACTCCCTGGCTGGGCTGGGCAAGATGTCTGTGGGACAGAGCCCTGGGGTGGGTGCTTGAGTTCCTGGCCTGTTTGTGGTTGGGATGGTGAGCCCCAGGCAGGGGCAGTGCTGGGGGGAGCTGCCTGCACTGCTGGCCCTGGCCTGGGGCATGGCTGGAGGCCCTGACACTGGCAGGAGCCATAGCTGGGGAGGCAAGCACTGTGCATGTGCCGAGGTGATGCCATGGGGCAGAGCAGTGTGAATATGTGCTTGGAAGGGCAGGATTGTGCCACAGGACCTGGCTTTGTCTTTCTTGGAGACATGGATGGGGCCACTCACCCCTGTCCCACCAGGGACCAGGAGGAGCTCCCAGGGCCAAGCTGCTATCTGGGCACTGGCTGACATGAGCCCCCCATGTTCATGAGGCCATCTGCTTGTCTTCAGAAAAGAGCACTGGGGTTCAGGACAGGGAAACCCAAAACTCCATCCTCGAGACTCAGTCTGTTTGCTGAGGAAACAGGAGTTGGAAGCAGCTCTGCTCCAGCGCTTTCCCTAACCCCGCTGCTGCCCCTGTGCTGATTCATTGATTTGGACGGGTTATATACTGGGAGGGGAAGCATGAACCACACTTGGCTCTCTTGTCAGCTCAGAGCTGTGCTTACTCGGCGCTTGCAGCTGCAGGACACTCGGGTAAGTCTCCTCTCTGCTACTACTCCTGTGAGTGGCCCTGGGTCAGGGAGACTCCTGGGACAGGTTTGAAGGATGGTGAGATTTGCATGTTCAGCATCGTTTGATTTGATGGAGATGTTTGTCTTGCAAGGGCTCTCCAGCAAAGCGAGATGACATCGTAGGAGCTGCATTAGTTATATAGGCAACGTATCTTAAATGATAGCCAATAGAGAAAATTAAGGGGGGCAATGTAAGATTATGGGGGGCTGAAGTTAGGAGCAGTGGGATGCTGAGGGGCTGAATGGTAAGAAATATTCAGCCCCTTGGTCTGTAAGCTGCTTTTTGTCCCTAGAAGAAAAGAGGAGATAAATTGTTTTCAGCTGTCTTTCTTGAAGGACGCTCCAGCGTGGATGCTCTCTGAGCCGCCTTACCAGGGAGTGACATGAGCTGGGCTTTGATGTGCAGAGTGTTTGGGGAAGTTTATAAGTGGCTTGCTATAAACAAAGCTGTTCTTGGATGCAGATTGTTTCCATATGGGAAATATAAACTGTGCTGGCTTGTGAAGGGTTCCTCCCTCCCTGCTGGAGAGTAAGCGTGTTCCCTGGAAGGAGCCCAGAGCATAGCGCAGGGGCTGTGCCCCAGCACCCTGGGGTGCTGTGCCAGCTGGGGCACCATGCCTGGACCCCTGTGCTGCTGGACTTGCCCATTTGGCTGAGCTGTGCTCAGGGATGGGGGGACACAGGTTTTCTCCATCCTTTGTGCCACTTGAAGCTGTTAGCAGGGACTGCTCCATGCCAGCCTGGCACAAGGCTGCTGCTTTAATCTAGAGAGAGAGGAAGCTCCCAGGCCAGAGAAGGGAGGAGAGGGTGCCCATAGTGTCAATGCTTTTTATAGGATGATGGAGGGCCTCACTGCAAAGTCCTCACTCTTCCTAGGCTTTAGGGTTTCTTTGGGCACTACCTCTGGGACCAGCCTGCACACCAGACACCCCACTCTCACAGCCAAAATTGGCCAGGGCTGAGATTTTTTGCTGGGGATGAGGTGCAGACAGGACCACCTGTGTACCCAGCCTGGGCTGGGCAGCTGGCAGAGGGTCCCACTGAGCCAGGCTCCTGCAGGTAAAGCATGCCCTGGCAGTGGGTGCCAGTGCTGCTTTTGGCTCCACAACAAGAGCTTAGAGCCAGGAGGAGGGTGCTTGAGTGTGCTGGGGGGCGCCTTTCTTCCTGTCCTTACACAGCATTCCCAGGACCCATCCAGCTGAGGGGTGCTGCGGGCCAGCTCTGGTGAAGGTCTGGGATGCTTAGTGGTGCCAGACCGGTACTACTGGTAGCCACTTACCACACTCACTACAAAACAGGAAACCACACTCCTGGCCGCTGCAGGAGCTGAGCGAGGGAGACGCCAGTGATGCCACTAATAGCTGTGGTATGGCAGCCAGGCACCGCAGTCCCCAGCTCTGTCCTGCCCTGCTCTCCTGCCTGCCCCCAGCCTTTCTTGCTCACCCTCTTCTGCCTTGCTGCCATGCTGGGGGCAGGATGGCCACAGCCTTGGTGGCCTTTCCCAGGGAGAAAGCAGCACCCATCCCTGGTGGAGGCCCAGGGAGCTGGGAAATTGCTGAGCCCCCCTCCTTTGTTTTTCCTGCAGGCCTAATGGAGCAGGGATTTTGGCAGCGGTGGCTGCTGCTGATGGTGGGCATCCAGCTGGCCAGTGGCCAGTGCCCAGAGCAGTGCCAGTGCATCCGCACTGCCCAGGTGGAGTGCTCCGGTGCTGGCATCACTACAGTCCCCAGCCCTATCCCTGAGAATGCCATGACCCTGCAGATCATCAACACTCTCATCACTGAGCTGGGCGACGCATCCTTTGGCAACGCCTCCCTACTGATCGGGCTGCGCATTGAGAAGAACAACCTGTCACGCATCAGCCCCAGGGCCTTCCAGCACTTGCCTGACCTGCGCTACCTCAGCCTGTCCAGCAACAAGCTGCAGGAGCTCCCCGTGCAGGTCTTTGAACCCCTGGGCAAGCTGGAGTCTCTACTCCTCTCTAGCAACCAGATCCTCCAGGTCGAGCCTTCCCACTTCTCCCACCTGAGCAACCTGAAGGAGCTGCAGCTGCACGGGAACAACCTGCAGGAGCTGAAGGAGGGAGTGTTTGACCAGCTCACCAGCCTTACCAAGCTCAACCTGGCCAGGAACAACATCGAGCACCTGCCGCGGCGGGCCTTCGAGCAGCTGGAGCGGCTGCAGGTGCTGCGGCTCTATGAGAACCGGCTCCGACAGATCCCAGTGGGCACCTTTGACGGGCTGCCTGAGCTGCAGGAGCTGGGGCTGCACCAGAACCAGCTGGAGACGCTGTCCCCAGAGCTCTTTGTGCACAACAGGAACCTGCAGAAGCTCTACCTGTCCAATAACCTCCTTGCCACCCTACCGAGCGGGGTCTTCTTGCCCTTGCGTGCCCTTGCTAAGATCACCCTGCATGTCAACCGCCTGCGGGACATCTCCCCCAGTGCCTTCGGGCCCATGCCCGACCTACGGGAGCTGTGGCTCTACGATAATGAACTCTCTACCCTCCCTGCAGCTGTCTTTGGCAACCTCACCCAGCTGCAGCTCCTGGTACTCAGCAAGAACCGGCTGCGCTCCGTGGCACAGGGTGCTTTCCAGGGTTTGGGAGAGCTGCTGGAGCTGTCCCTGCACTCCAATGCCCTGCGCCGCCTGGATGCCCAGGCACTGGAGGGGATGCCCAAGCTGCAGAACATCTCCCTGCACCACAACCAGCTGCAGACACTGCCGCGGGGCCTCTTCAGCACCACCCCAGGGCTGCGGCACCTGCAGCTGCATTCCAACGCCCTGGAGTACCTGCCTGCCGGCATCTTCTCCCCCCTGGCTGCCCTGCGAGAGGTGAAGCTGCACAACAACTCCTGGCGCTGTGATGAGGGCATCCTGCCCCTGCGGGGCTGGCTGGAGGACAATCCCCACAAGGTGGGAGAGACACCCCCTATCTGTGCCCAGCCCCCTTCCCTGCGGGGCACCCCCATCTCTGGGCTGCAGCAGGACCAGCTCCTTGGCCCCCTGCCCTCCACTGCCTCCCCCCATCTCAGCACCCCGCTCCCTGCTGGCTCCTCTGAGGTAGCATTGCCGGAGGGTGCCTGGACGGAGCATCCCATGGGGCTGCCAGTCTCCCCACAGGAGGAGGAGGAGGAGGAAGAGGAGAGAGGGCAGTGGGGGCTGACAAGCACACAGAGTGGGGTGGTGGTGGCAGTCATTGTACTCGTGTGTGCTGCCCTGCTTGCCGCTCTGGTGGCACTGGTGGTCTACGGCTGCAGGAAGAAGAGCCACGTTGTGCTTATGAGGATGAAGGCGCCAAATGAAGCGTGAGCACCCAGCAGACCCTGGGGTAATGGTACTGGTGGGGCATTCCCTCCCCACGGGACCAAGGGACATGACAGTGGCTCTGCATCAGCTGCCCTTGCTGACTGGGATGGGCCACAATCACTGTGTGTGCTGCATGTCCCCTGTCCTGCTCAGCTTTGCCCTGCCCTTGTTCCGCAGTAGGGTGTCAACCTGGGTGACCTCCCATGGCTGCCCTGTTCCCAGCCTCTCCTTCCTCTGTGCTCTTGCCCTGCCCGGGGCCCAGGAGCTGGGATGCTGAGAGGGGACCCCTCAAACGGAGAGCCACAGCCTGGTCATAATGGTGCTTAACTCAAACAACAGGACTCCCTTATCCCTCACGTTGCTTTGTCCCCTCAGTAGTAACTGCCTGTCCTAGCACCGCCTGCTGCTGCTCCCGCCATGCCCCAGCCTCAGCCTCTGCCCCTGCCCGGACAGGCGCTGCACAGCCTGTGCTGCCGTGCCCTCCCCGATGGGCTGGGCGCTGCTGCCGGGCTGGCACACCCGCACCGCTCCATGCTGCCGCCCTGCCCGCAGGCAGCCAGCTCCTTCCCTGGACCCCGCAGCCTCCTGCCCCCTCCTGCTTCCTCTCCTGTGCCCCGCGGCCCCTGCTGAGTGCGGGGGAATTACCGGGTGCGAGGATGGGGGTGAAGTATCTGCAGAGGCTGGGAGAGAAGTTCCTGTGCTTATGCCCGAAGGCAGAGGGAGCGTGCTGGGGCGGCTCCTGCTGCACCTCATCCCTATTTCTCGCTGCCTCAGTACCCTGTGCATCCTCCACCAGCTAGTGAACCTGGCCCTGCTCTGCCTGCCAATGCTCCTTCCTTTTCCTCCCGCGAGTATCCCCCTGTATGTGCCCAGCCCCGCTGCCTGCTCAGCCCTGCTGCCTGCACGTCCCTCGGGCAGCGGTGATGCCGGCAGTGCACAGCGGGGGAGTCAGCAAGCTCTGCTGCTCTGCAGTTCTCAGGTGCCTGCCACACCATGCCCCTGCAGCAGCTGCACCCAGCGCCCACCCTGCCTGATCCAGCTGCAGCACGGCTACGGAGGGCTCCAGCTCACTTCTGCACATGGTGTGGTGGTGTTGGGCTGCCTGGGGGTTGCTGCCATGGGACGAGCGCCCCAGGAGCCAGGCAAGCACAAGCAACCCCACACTTGTGTACATGATAGGATGCTCCTCTGGACTGGGACCTGCATGGCAGTGGGAGACATGGGACTGCTGCAGGGCTGTTGGGTGCTTCTCTGTGATCTCTCCATTAAAGTGCAGTTGTCCATCCTCAGCGCCAAGAACTGTTTATTTGCTCCTCCACAGTGCACGGCTGGGCAATGACCCAGCAGGAACAGGAGGTGTGCCTGATCTTCACCCCTAAGAGATTTTTCTTTCACACTGAAGAAAGGTCCGTACAGTCTGGTGGGGCTGGGAGACGGTTAGTGGGCTATGGTTGCACAGCTTGTGTTGGTCCATGGACTCCAACCTGGTGCGCAGGACCAAGGGGGGCTCGGCCTTCCAAAGGCAGGGGAATAGCTTTTGAAGAGTGAGCTGAGACCTCAGCAAGCTTCTTGATGGAGACACTGACTGCCTCCTGCACACTTTACTCAGTGCCACCCCAGGGTGGTGGGGAGCTCGCATGGCTCCCTTCAGAGCTGGCTGCCATGGGCTTGTGTCAGCTGAGTTTCTCTGTGCTCACTGTCTGCTCCATCAGCCTGGCTGAATGCACCTAAGTGTCCCTTCTCCTGCCCCTTGGGATGACCCCGTGGCAGCGGCCACCCTAGCCTGCTCCAACACAGGCCCCTGCAGGGCAGCCCTCACTGTGGTGTATGCTGCTCTCCTAAGTGGATTGCAAGCTCCCAGGGAATCCAGCTGGCCCACAGGCCCCTCTGGCTGTCCCAAGGCCAGCTGGGTGCACTTCATGGGATGCAAACCACATGATGCATCTCAAAGTGATGGTCCAGGGTCGTCCCCTCCCCATGGCATTGCCTTGCCTTGCTAAGCTGTGCCTGGTCCCCTCTCTCATGCAAGAGATGTGTGCTAGCACTATTTCCCAGTGAGATTTCATACAGTCTATGGGAAATCTCAGGGGGAATCAAGCGTGCTGACCTTGCTGTGGGACCAGTGCCAACTGTGACAGCAACACTGCCACCGTCCCCCGGCCAGTGGATGTCCGGGGCCGGGACCCCGCTTCCCTGCCAGGATGCTCACCGGCAGCTGACTCTGGCCTCGCTTCTCATCCCTCCGTGGCTGGGTTATTTTTTGAAGCGCCCCAAGGACACCGGTTGTTGTTGCCGATAAGCAGCGAGGAGCAGCTCCGCCCCAGCAGGGCCAGCTCCCTGCAGGTTTCCCGTCTGCCCCAGAAAACATTGTTTCATCTTGGTGAGCAGCCTCCCTGCGAACCTGCTGCGGCCTCGGTGGTAGTCTCCACGATGCTGCCCTCGGTAAGTGGTGGCCATGCCACTCAGGTAGCGTGGGGGCCCTGGGGTAGGTGGAAATCGTTGGTTCTGGTAAAAACAAGTGGGATGGTGGAGAGTGGAAAGCAAAAGTGAAGCTCAACACTGCTGTAGAGCACCAAGTCCAGGATAGCCCCACTTGTGAGTGGTGTCTGCAGGTGGGCATTGCTGGGGGTGGGCAGCATCCCCTGTCATGCAGCAGCAGTAGCAGTGTATCCCAAGTAGGGATGAACTGGCAAAGGTCTGGACACCACTGCCTCAAAAAGTACATCCCATGGACTGGGAACAGGCATTCGATCAAACTCAGTGTCCCTCAGGCAGGTTTGATAAAGTACTTGATGGGCAGTTATTGCTGGTGGAGCCTGTTCCTTTTGTCACTGAGTGCAGGGCAGCCCTGCAGCATTGTCCCCATCACTCAGTGTGTGCAGCAAACCCTGTGCTTCACATGCTTCCTCCCAAAGGATGTGGGGACCTTTGGTGAGGGTGGCACCACCCTTGTTGTGACAGGGTGGGCTAGAGTGGGACTGGGATTCAGGGTAAGACCCCCGACGCCCCATATGGAGCAGGCAGGGGGAGATTTGTGAGGGGAGCACTCTCTATTCCTACAAGGGGAGCACTGAGCGGTGCAAGCAGCTGGGGCTGGAGGGCTGCCCCATGGCCAGGCAGCTGCCTGCTCTGGCAGTGCCCCAGAGATTGCTCCTGCTGCATTTTCGGCAGCGGAAGCCACTTCCCCAGCAGTGCTTGCCTGCTGGTACAGATTTCTGCCTCGCTGAGGCAGGGGATGAGGTTTGGCTCCTTCTCCAGTGCAGGCTGGTGGTCTACATGCTGCTGAGGCTGGGGTTCCTGCTGGTGAGGGGGCTGCCCCTACCCTGCCCCCCCAACTGCCAGTGCTATGACACCTCCAAAATCTTCTGCTCGGAGGAGAGGATGCGGGAGATCCCAGTGGGCCTGCCAGGGAACGCCACCCAGCTCTTCTTTGTGGAGACTGCCCTGAGAAGTGTCCGCAGTGGGGCTCTGGGCTCCAGCACCACCCTCACCAAGTTGGTCTTCCTCAACAACAACATCCAGGACCTGGAGGACGGTGCCTTTCAAGGGCTGCCCAGCCTCACCGAGCTGGAGGTGTCAGGCAACCCCTTGCCGGCAGTCAGCCCCAGGGTGCTGGAGGATCTGCCCAGCCTCAGCAAGCTCTCCCTGGGTGCCAATGCCCTCCGCTCCCTGCAGCCAGGGCTCTTCGCCGCTGCCTGCTGCCTGCAGGACCTGCGCTTGCCGGGGAACAGGATCGAGGCACTGCCCCCCAGCATCTTCCGCCCGCTCCGGTACCTCCAGACCCTGGACCTCTCGCAGAACGTCCTGACCGAGCTGCCGGCAGGGCTGCTGGCCCCCCTCACCGCCCTCCGCCGCCTCAAGCTCAGTGACAACCTGCTGGCGCGGCTGCCCCACGGCGCTTTTGAGGCGCTGGGCCGGCTGGCCGAGCTGCATCTGGATGGGAACCACTTGGAGGAGCTGCCAGCCAGCGCCTTTGCGGGGCTGGGGGCGCTGCGGCGGCTGCAGCTGCAGCACAACGCTCTGGGCAGCCTGCCCCCTGACGTCTTCGCTGGTCTCCCCAACCTCACCGTCCTCAGCTTGGAGGGCAACCGCCTGGCTACCCTGCCTGCCACCCTCTTCACCGGCACCCCTCACCTCCTCCACCTTTCGCTGGCCCGCAATGAGCTGGAGGTGCTGCCCCAGGGACTCTTTGCCAACCTGTCTGTGCTGCAGACCCTGGTGTTGTCATACAACTCCATGTACCACCTCACCGCCGGGGTTTTCCAGGGTCTTGCAGAGCTGGCAACGCTGCATCTGAGCCACAACAACCTCTCCAGCCTGCCGGCTGGGCTGCTGAGCGGGCTGCCCCTCCTTACTGCCCTGATGCTGGACCACAACCGCCTGGCCCGCCTGCCTTCAGGGCTCTTTGATGCCAATGAGGAGCTGGTGCAAGTGGGGCTGGGCAGCAATCCCTGGGCCTGTGACTGCCACCTTGCCTATCTCCTGAGCTGGCTCCAGGGCTTTGCTGAGCCCCTCACCCACGTGCAAGCCTCCTGTGCCAGCCCAGCCGCTCTCCAGGGACGGTCCCTGCTGGAGGTCCCCCATGGGCACCTGCAGTGCCCGGGAGCACCGGGTGTCAGCCCGGAAGAGGCCTGGGACAGGGAGCATGGTCCGGGGCAGTGCACCTACAGGAACCCCGAGGGCACCGTAAGCATGGCCTGTGATGCCACGAGCTGCCAGCAGCTCAGCCTTCGCCTCCCTCCTCCTCCTCCCAGGCAGGCAGCGGGGCTGGGGCTGGTGTACCAGGGTGCCTGGGTGCTGCACTCCCGCTGTGGCACGCTGCAGGTCAGTGTGCTGGTCACTGCCCAGAGTGGGGATGAGGCCGCATCTCCAGGTCTTCCCACTGTGCCCTAGAGCTCTGGCAGGCGCCTGATTCTGCTCCGCTCTTGCACTGGCAACCTCTGAACCAGTCTGGGAAACAGCGCCCTGTCTTCCTCTGCTACCCCTACCATGGTCACCAGCTGTCACCGAGCTCTCCACAAAAGCTGGGCTGGTGGTATTTATTCTCCCAGCTGTTTGCTTCCTGTATATTTCAAACATAATTAAAGTATATATATTATTTTTGTGTAACCAGTTACTGTGGCAAAGAGAGGAAACACTCTGTTCTTCTGCCTCTGTGTATTGAAGAGAAATGGTGAAAGTCGCTGTGGTGCGATGGGGACTTGCCTGGGGCTGTGCGTGGTGTGGCATGAGTGCAGGTGCCTGGCAGGGTGTAGGTGTCACTCTCTGGCATGCTCATCCCTGCCTACTGCAGCTCTTCAGGCCCATCTCCTGCCCCCCTTTCGCTCAGCAGAGCAGAGACTCAGTTGTAGCCTGACACTAACGCCCTGGCATGCATGGGTTTGGGGTGTCCAAGGGAGACATGGCAAGTGCTGCCCAGCGAGGGGCACGGGCTGCCTGGCTGCAGGCGGGCTGCAGCCCAGGGCTGTGCCCCGGCAGGTCCCACATCCCTCCCTGACAGGAGCCAGCTCCGGACGCTGCCCCGGAGGGGCTCCGGGACCATGAAGATCGGGCGGAGTCCCTGCGGCGCTGCCCACCCAGGGGAGGCAGGTAAGGGGGGTGCTCCCCTGCGAGGGCAGGAGCGTCTTGTGGGTGCGTTCACGCGTGAGTGTGTGCGCGGGGCCCTTCCGAGGCTGCTGCACCATCTTGCGGCCGCTGGGACACGTTTCGCTCCGGGACCACGCAGCGCCGGGAGAGCCCGACCAACCGTGGGACCAGCCCTGGCTACGCGCCCACCACTGCCAGTGCTGCCGGCCCTGCCCGCAGCGACAGGGCAGCCGGGGCCCTTGCTGGGAGCTGTGCGTCCCTGCCAGCCCTTTCCCAGGAGAGTCCGTGTCGTGTCAGCCCAAACTGCACCAGCAGCGGGCTGTGATCCCGGCCGTGCTCTGGGCTGCTGGCCCCTTGCTCCTGGGAGGAAGGTGGGCAACGCTGCACCCCAGACAAGGTCCTGCACGGCCACCCTGCTGCCTGTCCGCACAGGGGACTGCCACTGGTCCGCTGCCATCTCCCAGGTGATACTGCGTGGCCACCTCAGGCTGGACCAGGGGTGTTGTGACTGGCTGCAGCTTCCCAGATTCTGGCACAGCTGCCACGATGAGGCATGTGAAGGCTGATGTCACCCCCTCTATGAGCTTTCTCATCCACCCTTGGCTCCCACCACCCTGCTGTCTCTGGAGCAACCTGCCACAAAGCAAGTGGGGACCTGGACACACATGGCTTTGATGCTGGAAACGGATAAGGCTGCTGAAAATGTGCAGGAGTTTGAGTGGTTTTGAATCTGCCAGGAAAGGTATAACGAAGCCCAGCAAGCACCAGCTGAGCCTTAATAAGAGCAGGTGGAAACCGGTGAAGAAATGTTTGAATGCAATTAGTGCAATTATCCATTGAGAAGCAATGTAATTTTAAGTCTTTGCAACAAACAGGGGTGCTTCTTTCCACAAGGCACCAGCCAGGAGCCTTGGGTGTCACTGTGGCTTGGGTGTCTTTGGCTTGTGCTAGGATGGAGGAGAGCACGACATGGTTCCAGACCTGAGGGCAGCAAGGTGTGAAGGTGTAGCACTGAGCTGAGAGTATGGGTGTCAGTGTATGTATCCTGCCACAGGAGTCATCCCTGCTCCAGGCTTAAACAAATGGTTTCAGAGCAGCACCTTTAGATATGTAAGCTAATTCCTGAGGGAGGAAACAGCAGAATATTTTTACTAAGAGCTTCAAATAGGAAAACTCCTTTCTGTTGTGTTAGTGGGGATGGTGCTGGTGAAGCTGGTGGGTTATACTGGTGGATATACTGGGCTGCAGAGGCCATTGGCTACGGAACAGACTGGCCTGGAGATCTTCAGGTTTCCCTGGACGTGACGAGCCAAGTGGCGTCAGCAGATAACGCCTAGTGAGTACGTGCCTGCGTCTTCTCTGAGGGGTTTCAGCAGCAGCCTTCCGCACAGGGGGCACAGCTCCACTGCCTTGTCCACGGCCATCCCTTATCTCCCCACCCAGGCCTGAGCCCTGACCTCACGTAGAACCAAGCCCTGTGCCTGGGCTGTGGATAAAGAGCTGACCAGGTGATGGACCCCTGTCTGGTGGCCTCACTCGTCCCTCCGGCAGCTGGACTCACTTGCAAGTGCTCAGCCAAGTAAGTGATGCAAGCCACTGTGTTTTGCTTTTTAAATTGTGCTGGAAGGGGCTGCTCTGGGGGACTGTTGATGGCTTCCTTGCAGCATGGGGCAGGAGAGGCTTGAGCACTGTGAGCTGGGGCTGTCCCTCAGTGTCCCTGTGCTGCTGGAGGGTGGCACAAGTACAGGACCACGGTGAGGTCCCTGCAACCAGATGGGGTGAGGGAGGGCTTTAAGAGCTTTGCAGTTCCACATTGTTTATTTTCATGCCCATGCACTCTGCCCAGCCATCCTTACCTGTGCATTTAGCCTATGGCGCTGCTCCTGCAGCTGAAGTGAAGCAGGCACTCTAGGCACCCAGGGCCCCAAGTCTTTGTGGAAAGAGGATCGGCAGGGATTAGCAGCATCTTCTGCACTGGGGAGCCCCATGGGGCAGCTGGCACATACATCATCTCCTATTGGTTTCTCTTCGAACCCAGTGGCTCTTGGCCTACTGTATTTGCTGACCTCTCCGCATTTTTACAAAAAAGAAAGCTTTTCATAGCAAATCTACCCTCCCAGCACAAGTTTTTTTGTGTGATCAGCTTTGATGGACACCCAAGAAGCAACCCACAGCCCTTCCCTTGCTCCCACCCAGGCCTGTGAAGCTGGAAACTGCAATCCCAGTACAATGTTCATGGCAGTTAAACTCCAGCTAATGTGTTAGCTGAGTGTTTCCAAATGGCTGAATGGAAGTGATGAGCTTTACATGACTGGTGGGTGTGCATCTGTGACTTCACTTCCTAACTGCAGGTCAGAGCCCTAAATCTTAGGTATTAAAGACTTCATCTGTGGACATTTTTTAGTGTTTTAATGAGCCTTGCTGTAAAACTTGGCTGCTGCTCACAAGTTAACCATTTTTATCTGACAGAGCTGCATAACCAAGGCCAAAATATAATGCAATTAGCAAGAATCCTGAAAAGAAGATGCTTAGAAGCTGTGTTTTAAATGATCCCTGAACTGAGACAAGCACCAATGAAATAGCAAGTGCATCCAGCACAGCATGGGAGTTCCAAGTAAACAAGGTCATCTGGTGTTGACTGGCTCCTGGGACCCTTGCTGTTCCCTCATTAACAAGCACAGGGCTGTCTGATTCTGTTGCTGCATGAATGGGCTGTTGCCCTGCTGAGTAACCAGACCCACCGGGGCAGTGCTAATGGGCAGCAGCACTGTGCCTTCTTCACCCAGACAGATGCTGAGCTACAGCCCAGACATGGGAGAAGGAGGGACACGGAACAATCTGTCCAGCCCTTGTTCCTCCTGGGGCGTCTCCCAGTGCCAAGCCACAAGCTGGCTTGCTCTCTTTTCCTCTCTATCCCTGGATACCAGCAGCAGCAAATTTTTCTAAATGTAGTGGATATTGGCTTGTACGGTGTCTCTTTTTCTCATGAGTTATGATGTGTGAAGAGTCCTGAGAGCTGAGCAGCTGTGTAGTGCCACAGTTCATGAGCTGTGGAAAGAGATTTTTAATTTTCTTCTTCATAACTGTTTTTTACAACCTCTTTTCCAGGACAATGTACCATCATTTCCTTTTCCTTTTCTTCCTTTCCTTCCATCTCCATAAATGCCAAGATCAAACCCTGGGAGAAGATCCATATGAAATGCCCAAAGACTACCAGGAGATCTACAGAGGGACAAAAAATGATGTCAAAGAGATCCCAAAGATTGCAAAGCCCTTTGTTTCTGAGATGATCTTTGTGCAAACCAGCATCACTGCTATAAGGAAAGGTGCCTTCAGCTACATGCCCAACCTGGTCAAGATTTTGTTTATTGGCAACAAGATCAAGACAATCGAACCTGGAGCCTTTGATAATTTGGACAACTTGAGGGACTTGGACATCTCTGGCGCCTTGTTAGAAGAACTACCTGTGGGAACTTTCCAAAACCTCCCAAGCTTGCAGAGGCTGGAGCTGAGAGACAGCCACCTTAGATATATCCCTAAAGGACTGTTTGATGGGCTGGTAAGTTTGGGGGAGCTCTCCCTGCACATCAATGCAATCCCTTCTCTTCCAGAAAGCATTTTTGATTCTCTTGTCAATCTAACGTTTTTGGACCTGGCCAGAAACAGGATCACAACTCTTCCTGGGGACACCTTTAGCAAACTTGCACAGCTGCAAGTCCTCCGGCTTTATGAGAATGAGTTGCAGGACCTCCCAGAGGGGCTGCTGGACAGACAGACAGGGCTGCTGGAGCTCAACCTGCAGAGCAACAGGCTCAGGGTGCTGCCACCCATGCTTCTGAGGAGTCTGCCTCACCTGGAGAAACTCTTCTTGGACAACAACCTCATCCGGGTTCTCCCCCCTCAGGGCTTCTTTGGTTTAAACAAATTGAAGCTTCTGACTCTGGGTTCAAACTGCATTAGAGAGCTCCCCTGCTGCCTTTTTGATGCCATGGCAGACCTGCGGGAGCTGGACCTGGGCAGGAACAGTTTGGCCATGCTTCCAGACAGCATCTTTGTCAACCTCACATCTCTTGGCAAACTCATCTTGTCCCACAACCAACTAGCAGCCCTGCCTAGAGGAGCTTTCACTGGGCTCAGCAAACTCTCAGACCTACAGCTGGACACAAATTATCTCTCTGCTCTGCATGATGAGGTCTTTGCTTCTCTCCCAAATCTGAAAACCCTCAACCTTCGAAAGAACCAGCTGGAGAGTGTTCCTCCAGGGCTTCTGGATCCCTTGAAGAAGCTCAGCTCAGTGTATCTAAGTGGGAACCCATGGAGATGTGATTGCAACCTCTGCTACCTGCACAGCTGGATCCTAAACAACAGTGAGAAGGTCAAATTGTCCACCCAAGTGTCATGCAAGAGTCCACCCCACCTGGCAGGGCAAGCAGTGACATTGCTGAGGGATGACCACTTAATTTGCCCAGCTACTCAGTCTCTTTCATCTTTTACCCCATCTTTGCCATCCACCTCCACATCATCACAAGAGATGTCAACCTTGCTGCCCACTGCAGCAGCAACCACGCTTTCATTGGCAGCCCCTCCTGTCATGATACTGCCAACCATGCTGTCATCTGTCGGCACCTCTGCCATGTTGCCATCCATTCCAGAGGATGGATGGCAGCACTTCACTGCTCCAGCTGCGCCATCTGAGGCCTTCTTCACCACATCATCACCAGCTGTGCTGCCTGAGGTGTCCTTCACCACACCATCGTTAACAAATGTGTCCAAGACCTCCATCACCACACCATCAACTGTGCTGCTGAAGGCCTCTGTCAGCACGTCATCACCAACTGTGCTGCCCGAGACCTCCATCACCACACCATCACCAGCTGTGCTGCCAAAGGTCTCCATTGCCACCCTGTCATCAACCATGCTGCACAAGACTTCTACCACCATGCCATCACCAGCTGTGCTAGAGGAGGCCTTCAGTCTGTGTCCAACTCCAGCCATCGTAAGCCTACAGTCTCCTGGGTCCACCAGGCCAGAGCCTGCATTGTTCACTCTAGCTTCTGCTACCACACCTGCGCCAACCAGCTTGCTGGCAGTCACCGCCAGACACGTGCCTCCTGTTCTGGTGTCCGCAGAGAGGCCAGCCACCATCCCATGGGGAACACCCAACATCTCCCTTGTCTCGATGTTCCCTTTGGCACTCTCGCCATCACCCAGGGCTGCTGCACCAGGCACGGTCCCGCCAGCATCATACACCCTGTCCCATTGTGCTCCTGTACCAGACAGGGAGCAGGACCATGCCACTGTGCAGGGCTTGTCCACTGCTGGCACCCAGCCTGCTCCCACTGCCCACCAAAATGTTCCCCCCACTGCAGGCACCATCCCGTGCCCAGTGCCTTCCGTCCCCCTGGTGCCAGACCATACGAGCCCCTGGCCACCCTCCCGGGTCCCCAGCAGCCATCACGCCTGGGGCTTGTCCCTGCAGTCCAGCCCACAGCAGTGCCAGGTGCCCCTGGCTCTGGGCCTGGCAGGACTGGTGCTGCAGGCAGCCTGCACGCTGCTCTCGGGGATGCTTGCCTTTCTCCTCCAACAGGCCACCAGCCACCGGGGCTGCTCAGAGCCACAGGTGAGGCTGCTGAGACTCCAAGCCCTGGCTACCCCAGCATCCCCCAAGCAAGCCTGGGCACCACTTTGAGCTTCGCTGCCCCTGCATGACCTGGGCAATGCCCATCTTCATCCTTTGCGGTCTGGAGACACTGGGTGCGTATATCATAGGGTGCGGACCGTCACCAGGGTGAGTGTTCCAGCACCTAGGCTGTTTTGGGGTGCGTCCCTGGAGATGCTGTGCGCCGTCTGCCTCACGGGTCCTTCTGCCAAGCGACACTAGATGGCATCACGACACAAGCAGTGACTGCCAACGGCTGCCCAGGGGCCACCGGGAGCAGAGCGGGCAGGGTGACCTGTGGCCCTGGAGGTGCCGCACCAAAATGCTGGGGACCCCGGACCCGGCCGCCAGGAGACATCGCTAGACTTCCTCGCAGAAGCCTTGGGGCTCCTGCCTGCATCGCCTCCCCACCCCTGGCAGGTACCTGCAGGGTGCAAGTGGTCCTTGGGGAAGGACATCCCAAGGCTTCCTGCCCTACACCTTGGCTTCTTCCCCAGGTCATGGATGTGTCAGTGCCTGTATGTCCATCACAACACTGACCTCTTCCTCTGTTTTTTCTCTTTCTTCCTTACTGGTATTAAAAGCCTCCCCTGCACCTCCGCTGTGCACTGAAGGGCTACCAAGGGGAGTATTTTGATTTCAGGGCTTTTCTTGCCATGACCTGCAATGGAAGATTCCTGTTGCTTGATGGAGTATGGGGTCCCCAGTCAGTGCTGGCCATCAGGGACTTGTGTAGTACCAGTTTTGCACACCCTCCTGCAGACAGTGGCATAATGATAGAGTAGACTTGCTTTTCTTTCCCCTCTCAAATCTCATACTCCTGAAACCTCTTTGTAATGCTTCCTGTCCTGGCCTCTCTGGAAGAGTAATGTTTGTGCATGGCCAACTACGTGGTTCTTATACCGTAACTTCACCTGATGCTGAGCCCCAGGTGCAGGCTGGGCACCAACTGGCACAGGAAGCTTGGGATGACCTCTGTAGTCCTGGGCTGCTGCCAGGGCCAAGAAGGTGCCAAATTTCAATGAAAGTGTCTGTTTCTTTGCATTTTCTGCCATCACAGAAAGTGATGAAACTGTCACTGGAAAACTTTAGCCCAGGAGATCTTCTGAGACGATGAACACAGGGGTTGTTCCTTAGTTTGTGTCTCTGCATATGTTATTTTGCTCTAGGCTCAGTGTTGTCTTTTCCCTGTGCCAAGCAAGGTGTTCCCAAATTTAATCATACTGGTCACTACAGGGGTGCAGGTGTCTATCTCCAACTCCTCACCTTTGCTGCTGGCACCTGCTTCAACCTGCCCTGGCTTTGGTGTGGGACACAGGGGCTGCCTGGCTTTAGGGGTTCTCAGGGAGGAGAACCCCTGAAAATCAATAGCCTGGACATGTGCTAGGCAAAGAGGAAGTGGCTCAGAAACCTCCTAGCATGTAAGTTCCAAGTGTCCCAGCTCTGCCTGGTGCAAGATCAAGGGAGGGGGAAAGGTGCTTTTCGTTAGGGTATGCGCCTGCAGCTACCCGTTAAGGACCTGGATATATGTCTTTGCTAAGAGCCTGTGCAGTGCTACAGGCTCTTCGGCTGTTCATTGAAGTCCCGCTGACGGCTGTGAAATACGGGAGGCGAGCGCGGGGCAGCACATCTGGGCGGGATGGAGCGCGGCCGGGCTGGCACGGCGGGTAATGAGAGGCAGATGGGGGGAGGCAGTGTTTTTCCTGGTAGCCCAGATGGGGTCGGCTTTATACTTGATTTAGAAAGTTTGAAAGTGGGGCTTGGCTGCCGGGGAACAGATCCCGAGCACTTCCCGGGGCAGTGAAGGAGGGTGTGTGTGTGTGTCTCCGCTGGCTTTTCAGATATTTAATGGCCCAGCGCAGTCTAAACAGTGAAGTACTTCGGGGTGAGATTAGCACAACATAATCACATCTTAAAAGGTCTTCAGAGACACAAAGCACGTCCGCTCTCATATTAATTACTTGTTATTAATAAAGCTGGGGTCAGGCTAGAGGTTTCTCTCCTGAGCTGCTGGTTCCCGCTTTGCAGAGCAGTGCTGTATCTGAAAGCAGCACAAAGCCCCTCCAGCCTCCACCTGTGCCCACCCCACTCCAGAAGCCAAATGGCCAAGGTTCCTACAGCCAGTTTTAAAACTAATTTACTCCATACTACCCCCATAGCGCCGTGCCTTTCTAAGTGCCCAGAACACTGCCGAGTGCTGTAAAATAATAACAGCCAGAGTGTTCTCAGCACGGGAATTTCCTGCTATGATTGATTTCTAATTTGCAACGAAAATACAGCAGCCCGGCCTGGGTTTGCAGGCAGCAGTCATCTCCCTCCGTTGCTGTAGGGCTGATCCCTGGAGGGCCACGGCTGTGCTGGGAGGAATTAGCAGCTTTTCCCATTAGCTCGCTCTGGGAGGAAAAGGCTGAGAAGCAGGCAGGATGCCGGGTGTCCTGGGGGTGATGTCCCTGGGCAGCCTCAGGGGAAACATGCTTGGGTTTCCTCATCGCTGAGCAAGAGCAGCCAGGGAGCACGCAGGGATGGGGCAGAGCATGAGGGACTTGCACCGGGGAGACCAGGTGCTTCGGAGATGCAGCTTCTGCAATGCCAAGGGGAGGAGGCCTTCCTCACAGTGGAGAGGTGCATGGCCAGGATGGGTGTCCAGGAGTGCACAGCCCAGCATACCTCCCTGCTATGCTGCAGGCAGCCTGGGCAGCCCTGCAGGATATCCACTGCACTCAGAAACACTCGATGGCTTTAAATCTGGGAATTTACATGGTTTCTCTGAACTCAGTTAAGATTTAGCATCCACAGCACCCTATGGCAAGGAGTGCCCAGGATTGCCCATGCACCAAATAAGGCAGTGCATCCCTTTGCTCTCCCTCTGCTTGCTGCTCCTTGAACAGAATGCTACTGGTTCTTGCATTGTAAAACAAAAGGTGAGCATCCTGTGTGGTGTCTCCAGGCTGCTTGGGATGCTAAACCTCTTCCCAGTTGCATTGACTGCCTGTGGTCCTCATAGTTAGCTTCAGGTGACAGCCAGTTAGAAGCAGGGACAAGAGTGTTGTCCTTGTGTGGTGCTGGGACTGGGGGTCTCCAGCATCACATGGCTGCCGCTGGCTCTCTTCCTGCTCTGTGCAGAGATGTGGTTCCCACAGCCCTATCACTCGTGCTGCAGTACTGATCAGTAACCCCACAGGCTGTCAGCCCTGTCGGGAGCCCCTGTCCTTGCCACCTGCCTGCGGTTCCCCTTCCTGCCCCTGGGAGCCCTGTGGGCAGGAAGGGGGCTGATGAGCTTCAGCACTTTCTTGTGGCTGATGGGAAGGGGGGCAATGAACACCTGCATGTGGGGATCTGCAAAATAACCCACACAGGGGACAAACCTGGGCCTCTGATGGGCAGGTCGCACTGCTGGCTTGCTGCTGGGAACCTGCTCCAGCCCACAGCAGTGCTGCCACAGTTTCCTCCTGAGTGTCTGCCTCCTGTGCTGACACCAAACATGTACCATGCCTGTGCCAGGAGTGGCATCTCACCAGCTGCTGATGTGGTTTGAGCCCATGTCTCCTGTGACTGCGTGCCCCGGCAGGGTGTGGGGCAGGGGGCTGGCTGCTCTGTGTGCTGTGGGCAGGGTCAGGTAGAACTGATTTGGCACCAGCTCTCGTAGGAGCAGTGCTGCCTGGAGAGGTGGGATGTACCACACACAGGGTGAGGACATAAGCTGGGGCAGTCCCTGGCAGAAGCAGCTGTATCTTCTGGGATCAGTATCAGCCTAAGGACCAGCTGAGTAGCTATGGTATGTCCAGCATCCCTCCATCCATCCACCTCCTGTTGTGCTCAACAGAGAGGATTGTGGGCTGACGATCATTGTTCAGTGTTGCTGCTGTGCCCTCTCAATGCTGATGATGGTTTTGAACACCAGCACCACTCCTCTGTGTGTCCTCTGGGTGGTCTCTCTCCCTCTCTGTCCTTCATCCACATCATCTCTCCCTGTGCGCGCTCATGGTATCCGCACAGCCGAGTGAGGCTGCTCCTTGCTGTGAAGCCCTGCGAACCTCATAGGGAAGGAGCTGAACTGAGACATTCATTCATTTGCTTTGGCCTTGGCATTTCTCAGCCCTCCTGCATAAGGGCTGCAGCCATGTCTTACTGGGGCAGGGGCCTGACCTCCTCCAGGGCAGCTGGGACAGCAAGAGAACAGCAGGCAGAGGAGATAGAGCTCAAAGAGGTGGAGGGCTGGCACCCCCAGCATCCTCATCCTTGGTCTGCCTGCTTCATGCCTCGTGTTACCCATGCTTTTATCCAGGATATGGGCAGCGCATGAGAGCAAGGGCAAGGAAAACCAGCTGGTGCATCTGTCTTTGGGCTTGGAGAGAGCCCAGAGGGGCGGAAGTTGCCTGTTTGTTTAAGGTGCAAACAAGTGCTATTAATCTGCTGCCTGTTTGTATTTCTTTAGAGCCCATGAGAGAGGGGGGAGCAGAGATGGTGTCTCCCCTTTGTGTGGGGGCAGGGTCAGGCTATTGGAAGTGGAGGTGAGAAAACACAGAGGGGCAGCTGGGACCTGCTTTGGGAGGGAAAGATTTTTTTCAGCTATTTATGATAATTAGTGGGAAACGTTCCTCAAGCGTTTCAGATGATTCTGTAATGAAGTTGGGCATAATGTTCCCGCTTTGTTCCCCTGGAACCATTAAAAATCCCCCTTCTTTGGCTGCCTTAATGCAGTGCTGAAAAGGCACAATGGCATAAAAGTGGCTCTGGGCAGGGCGGCACGCCTCCTGCCCCACCAGATAGAGCTCTTCAGAGCCTGCATTTTCTGGGTTATAAACCTCAGCGCTCACAATGTCTATGTGAAGGCTGCTGCGAATCCTGCGCCTGGAGCTCCTTCCGATCCCTGATGCTGACGTTGAGTGCCAGCCAGACTGCACAACCCAGCGTGCAGCACGCTCAGGGGGCAACAATGGCCAACACAAATGGACCGGAGTAAGAGAGGACAGGCACAGCGAGTCTCTCAACTTCTATGGAAAAGCAGCTTTCGGCCTGTGGTTGCGCTGGGAATTTGCTGGAAGAGGACCCATCCCTGTGCAGGGGGAAAAGGGGAGTACAGGTCCCAGGAAAGTGCTGCTGAATCAGTGCTGTTCTGGGCCAGATCCTGCCCTGCTGCAGGCAAGGTGTGTGAAATCCAGCTATGACCCACTAAGTAGGCTGCGAGAGCTGACTCACTCTCATGCTTTTAGGAGTGGAAGGCTTGTCCAGGGTAAGTGATGAAAAGAAAATCCACATGCCTGATCTCACACATCTATCAGCACTATTTCCCCAAGGATGATGTGTAAAGCTAATGTGAGGTCTCCCGCTAAAGCTGTGATAAAAAGGGAAAATGGCAGGAGCTTTTAGCATACTGATGGGGACTGAATGTGATGACTTGCAGTGTCCCCATCAATATTCCCATCTAAACTCCAGCCAGTGAGCTCGGTGTCCCAGGCTGGGACACAGGGCTGCAGCTGACAGGGGTGGGCTGCTCCCTTCCTGGTACACCTTCAGCTGGACAGTGGCATCTGCGAGGGAGCTGTGCCTGCTGGCCAGGCTGCTTCCTTCCCAAGGACAGCCAGTGCTATCTAGATGGCAAGTGATAATGGAGGTCATGATCACATCACCCTTAATGCCCAACCAGTGCCCCATGCCTGGAGCCGATGTGCCCCACGAGGGCATTAAATCATTAGGCTGGGGAGGAGACATGAAGGACTGGAGCACAGCTCTCTGGGAGCTGTCCTATCTCTCCAGCTCGCTGCCCCAGCTGTAATCAAATGACCACCTCATCTGCTTTCAATGGGGAAGAATTTGCAGCCAAATTCCTGCCAGCAGGATGTTGGAACTCTCCTGGTTGATGGGCTAAAGATACCTGTTGGCTCGCGCTGTGGCTGGAAACCCCCATGCTGGCTGTTGGGCTGGTGACTCTGGGCAGTGTGGGAACAGGCCAAGAGGGCTCCTGGGAGGAGAAAGAGGGTTTTCCATTTGCCCAGAATAATTCATGGCAACACAATGAGCCCAGCTGTGAATAGGCTGGAGCCCATACCTGTTGTGGCAGGTCCCGAAGTACCACTTGAGTCACAATGCCTCTGCCAGTGTCCATGTCTGTCCCAGCAACATTTTTTGGGGGGGAAATCTCTAGATACACAGTAAATTTTCTATAGGAGCTGAGATAGAGGTATTTGGACAGCTGGATGGAATATTGGTCACCAGGACGGACTATCTGCTTGGTGTATGTCTGCAGGCACAAGTGATGGGTCCTGGGCAAAGTGTGGTGTGTTTGGTGTCGGAGATGAGAACTCCAGCATGGGGTGCTGCCTGTAGTGTTCTTTCATCCTTCATGCTGAACCAAATTACCCTCTTTGTAAAGTTTGCTGTGGGAAATCAGCTATCTCAATGTGTAAAGGTGATGGTAGAGAGGCTTTTGGACCATGGCAAGCCTGTGGCTTCTCAAGCAGCATGCAGTAGCTCTGGCCAAGATGCAATGTGTCTGATGGACTATGCAGCTCCACTAACAGTAGCACACCTCCGCCCCTTCACTCTGCTTCCACTCCGGGTCCAGCGATTGCTTTCCAACAACTTATTTCCATAAGCTCTCAGCAGCAGCCAGAGACAAAACCTCAGGTATGGAGCATCAGCATGCTCCTGACCTTTCCCACTGCCGGACAAACAGAGCCGGCAGCATGAGGCAGGCGCACAAAGGCGCTCTGCCGGCCAGAGCGCTGACCCCGCCGTGCCACAGCTACCTGCTGCTCCGCCACAATGGCCCTGCGGCCCCGGCCAGCCTGCCAGGGCGATGAAAAAGGGCCCAAGATAATAATGAGGCTGACTACCACTGCTCTCTTCAGAGAACTGAGTCAACTCCTTGGGAAGAAAGGGGAGAAAGGAAAAAAAAAAAAAGAAGAGAAAAAAATAAAGGAGAAAGAAAAACCCCTCTTGGATAATAAAGAAGTAACAAATGAAGACTGAAAGCCTATAGAAGGCGTCTTAACCCAGCGAAGAAAAAAAATGTCAACATCTGTGGAGCTGTCTGCAAAAACAGACCAAACCCCTAATGAATACCCTCTAGAAAAGGCATTCACTCGAGGAAAGGCAAAAGGCTACATTTTTCTATGGAGGTATAAAGATTTTGATGAATCTGCCCTTTCCCTTTCCAGTGCAGTTGAACCAAGCACTAATGTTCATCTTCAGCTGTATTAAAGGGTGCAGAGGGGGGTTGAGGGGGGAAGAGTCTTGATCTGAAAGCTTATGAGGAGGGTGGATTTAGGGAGCCTGGATAGATGTCTGAGCACTAAAGCAAGGAAGAAAAGCAACAGGCATTAGAGAAAATACTGTTTAACAAGAATTTCTTTAGTCAGCCCATTTGAGCAGAGATTGGTGTGCCATAAAGGTAATCCTCTTAGTGCTGACTTAAACATGTTTGTACAAAACAGGGAAATATAATATGAATGTAATAGTTACGTTTTCTAAAATGCTTAATAAAAAGACAAAAGTCCTTTATTTTGATCCTCAGCTCCGGTGCAGGCTTGGGGCACAGCAGATGTTTTCTCAGAAGTCTGCTTGAAAAAAAAAGTGAAAGAAATTGAGAATATGGCAGCCCTGGGCCAGCTGAGCTGCCCAGCACTGCAGCATCTCCACTGCCGTTGTTGTCCGTGAAGTCAGCCCTTGACTAATGAGCCTCTGTGCTCTCCAGTGTGAGAGGTGAGCCACCGTGGGTTTGAACCTATAAACATTTGATGAGTTGGTAAACAAGGTGTGCTTCAGGTGGGAAGGCACACACATGATTTTGTTTACTGTCCCCAGAGGCTTTGCTGGGGGGAACAGTGTTAAGGAACAGTCCCCAGCTGGAAAAGGGTGCAGCTGCTCCAGAGCCACATGGAGTTTAAGTCCTGGGCTGTCAGATTCAGGCCCAGAGCTGTTGTGGAGGGACTGTGACAGCTGTCTCAGGCACTTCCTACCTTGTTCTATGGCCACAGCAGGAAAACTGATGGGTGCAGTTGCTGTAATCACCATCCTGACATCTATGCTAATCACAGATGAATTTTAATGATACAAGTGAAATTTTGCAGGGTTTTTGGTTTGTGGTTTAGTTAGTTTGGGTTTGTGTGTGTGTTTGTTTTTTTAATTTTCTCTAATATAATAATAATGGAAAATGCTAGATTGATAACACTGCTAAATGCAGTGTTTGGGTTTGACTTAGCTTTTTAAACTTCCAGTTAGAGTTGATGCTGTACAGCTGTACTGGCTAATGTTAAATGTGTTAGATGTCTGTCTTGGGTAGTGTTGGAACATCGCACTATGAAATACCAGTAATAGAGGCAGAAAATGAGGTGATATTATCAGGTCACTTTTTCAGATCTAACAGACATTGCTATTCCACACTAAATTTCACACCTTTCTTCCAACCTGGGACAAAGTAGTGCAGCAGTATTGGGCAGCTCATGAGGTGGGGCAGAAAAGGGCAACTCAGTAACTGTCCTTGAGCCAGCATGACCCTGGGAGGCTGGTGGGCTCATGCACAGCACTGGGGAGCTGTTGACAGGACTAAAACGATGCATTTTTCTCTGTGCTTCTCAAAGAGGTATCATCTTGCCCGAGAAGCCATGGTTTACTCTTGGGCCAGCATGGGTGGATGCTGGCTGTTGGTGCTTAGTGGTCCCTGGGACTTGGGTCAAAGCTTGGGCTGAAGCCAGGGTTTGTGCTGCAGGTTTGGGTGCTTGGCCATGCCAGGGTGCCCCTACGATGCCGCCTCAGGAAGATGTGGGGGTGATATGGAGATAGGGCTGCTTGCTTTCTGCTGCTGCAAATGTCAGTGCAAACTAGGTAAAACTTGTTTCCTGAAGAAAAATTCCACTCTAATAGGAAAATAAATGCCTTGGTGGTTTTGGAAGCACATCAGATGTTTTACTGGTATGGCCCACAATGTGTACAGTGAAGGCAAGGCATTTTCTGCGGAGAGCAGATATTTTCCACAATAACAACATATTTTGTTAGGGGAAAAAAAAAAAAAAAGTAAAAAATCATCCAGTCTCCCAATTAAAAATCAAGAGAAAATCCTTTGAAAGCAGCAATTCTCTGACCGCCAGCGCCCTGTGCTCAGGCACTGCAGCAGTGGGCAGTGATGGAGCAGCCCCTCCAGCTGCAGAGGAGCAAAGAGGAGCCTGAGGGTGAGCTGAGCTGGTACTCGCGCCTGGTACATGTGGTCACATCAACGCCATGTGGTTTAGGTCCAAGGCATTACCCAGCTCCTCTCTGCCATTCATCTCAGGGCGGGGAAGACAGGTCCTTCATTTCCCACCAGGCACTGCTTGGGAAGGTCTGTTGGGACCACCAAGGCAAGTGGCAGCTCTGGGGTGAGCCCAGCAGCATTCGGAGCCAGGCTGGTGGAGACATACCTGTAATGCAGTTCATCCAGACCTGTGCAGCAGGATGACTGTGGCTGATAAACTTTGGTGCTGGTCTTGGACAATCAGTGAAGGTTTGGGTGCGAAATGATAAAAAAAGAATCAAACAAATCAAACCAGCCAACTTGCTGCCTGCAGAGAAGTGATGCATTTTGGTAGTGGGAAAAAGGGAATTTGGTTGATTATTTGGGTCCAGCATCACGATTTTTTGGAGGCTGCTTCCTTGGCTAAAGGAAAATTAAGCAAGGGAGATTTTTCCTTGGTGCTCAGGGATGCTCTCTTGGGCAGCAGTGCACTTGTTCTGTGCTTGGCAGCAAACCCCCTGTGTCACATCTTGCCGCCGGAGGCAGAGCAAGCGCTGGAGCAAGGCAGAGCGAAAGCTATCAAAACATTGCCGAGGAGATGGCAGATACTTGCTGTCTCCCTGACGCCGCAGCACGGAACTCCCCTGGCAGCAGGAACAGTGTGCTGCCCTATGTTTGGAGCAGGAGAGCTGAGCATCAGTGAGCTGGGTCTGGGGAAGAAAAATGCAAAGGGCTGAAAAGGACAGCAGCCTTGTGGGTAATGCTAGTGTCTTCCTGGTGCCTCCTCTTGTTTTCTCCCACGCCTGCTTTGTTTCCCTCTCCGTTTTCCCAATGGTGACAGCAGGGCCTCCAAACAACGCTGCTATGTTTCCTTCCAGCACACCTGGTTCCCAAGCCTCGTGTGTGAAAGGCACATTTCTTCACCAGCAATGTCGTTACTGTAATGGGAACAACGCAGTTTACAACCCAATAAACCCCACGTCCTTCTGTGCAGGCTCCTCTTACGTGATGCTAATGCTTACAAGATGTGCAACGCTGTGGGACAGCCCCGGTAACCAACGCCCCAGCTCGTGTTTTACATTGCTCTGCGGCCGCAGCCTTTGCTAATTAATCCCAGGGATGAGCCTCGTGCTATCGGCAGCCCAGAGGCTTCTGGGGTGGGCAGTGCCCACCGCGGCTCCCGGTGCTGTGGCAGAGCACAAGGTTCTCTCCCGCCAGCAATGGGTGCCTCCCGATGCAGCCCATCCTCGGTCCCTGCTTTCCTCCGCAGCTTGGGGATGTTCATGGCACGGTGCTGGCCAAGGCTCGGCGGGATGCCCAGGTGCTGGGGAAGCACGGCATTGTCTCGCAGGGGCGTTGTGATCACACACTGCGGCTAACGTGATTTACATCCCGCATTCAACCTCTGGCGACTTCAAAGCTTGGGCGAGAGGGGGATTAAGCAGAGGGGCTGAGGCCGGGGGAGACAGAGCAGAGGGGCTGAGGCCGGGGGAGACAGCGGAGGGCCGGCTCACCTTTGAGCTCCCGTCATCCCCTCCCCACCGGACCCGGGATAATCATCTCCCTTTGTGCCGCCGGGGAAAGCCGGGGTGCAAACACAGGGACCTTGTCAATATTGGTTTTTGAGAAGACTTTTTTCTATTCTCCCATGTCTGGAGCTTTTGTACCCAAATCCCCCTGGGGCTGCCCAGTCTTCCCCTGGGAAATCGGGATCCTGGAGGTCCCTGCTAACATCAGCCATTGATTGAAATTTCACACCCACCTGTTTGCACACAAGATTTAATTTGGTTGATTCTTCATGCCCTTTTCCTGCTTAATCGTCAGCCTATTGACCTTAATATTAAAAGGGGCTAAGAGAGGGAGAGAGAGACTAAACTTCTATAAGGGAACAAAAGCTTCCAGAGAATAAAGTAGGCACAGCCAGCCCTGAGCTAATGAGTCCCTGCTGCACAGAGGAGCAGAAAACCCTGTGCGCTGCCCTTGGCTGGTGCAGCGCTCCTCTCCTGTGTGAACAGGGCGTGCTTCACTGCCTGTCCCTTTCCTTGCTGCCCTTTACAGAACCCACAAGTTTAAGGCCAGCAGGGATGGGAGACCACCCAGACTGAGCCTGGGCACCTACCAGCCTGCTGTGTTTTGTTTCATTTGCACAGGGTGAATGTGCCTTGCTGACGCAACTCCTGCTTGATGGAAGATGCCAGGATGCAGGAAACTGCTCCAGCAGCAGCAGTGAGCAGAGGTCAGGAACACCCCACACACCTGCGCGGCAAGCTCCAGTCCATGCCATGCCCCAGTGCTGTGGTGTGGCTCTTACACATCAGAGCAGCAATCCATGCAGCAGCGTGAAGCCAATCTGAGCCCAGTGCCACAGCCTGCGGGTAATGCTGAGCCCTGCTGTGGTCCTGTGACCCAGCCATCCTGCACTGAGAGCTGGGGCCATGCCAGAGGCCTGACTCTGCACCCTCTGCCTGGCGTGAGGCAGCCCATGGGGAACAACTGCCCCAGCCTATGTACTAAACAGTGCCCCAGCTCTCTCAGCGTGGGGTCTGCAGTGCTGAGGCATGTGTCTGCCGTTGTGCAGGGGCTGGGCAGCCTCCCTGCTGTCTGGGGGTCCAGCCACTCTCATGCTTGCTCTGCCTGTGAGCACAGGTAGGGAAAGGGCAGGAAAAAAAGGCTTTTGGTGCTCACCAAGTTCACAGTGGGGGGAAATAGTCTTTAAACCAGGCTGGTGAGAGGGTGGCACTGTCCATCCCTGCTGTTTGACCAGTAGAGCAGGGCCCTGTGCTAATCTGCCGTCAGCCCTCGGAGGGCTGGTAAAGTCAGAGCACAGCGTGTGAAATACACACACAGACTGGGACCTGCATGTGGCTGGAGGCACGTGTCCAGCCAGGGCTGGGACCCTGAGCAGCAGCTTTGGCTGTGGGGGTACCGGCCAGCCCAGATCCAGGGGCTCTGACTACCTTCCCTGTGCTGCCCGGTTCCATGGGGTAGGGTTTTCTGCGGTTCCTGCACTTGCAAATGCAGTCTGCCAGCAGGAAAACGAAAAAGGAAAAGGAGCTCTATTTTATTCCCTGCTCTGCCTTGGCTGACCTGAAACCCAAGCTTTGTGGGAGCCTGCAAGCATGTGGGGCTGTGCTCACACGTGTGTGCGGCAAGCCGCCGTGTCCTGCACCCCAGCCGAGGCCATGCTGGGGGGAGGAGTGAGGTGAGGGTGCATGTGTGCCTTCCCCGGGGGGACTGTTCTGGTCTGCAGAGTGTGGTCGTGTTTATTTAGTATCTGACGTCCCTTCTGTCTTCAGCTCTGACATTAATTGCCAGACAATGAGCAATGTAGCCCAGATGTTCCCTGGTGGTGGCCTCTCTTCCTTCACCAGCACAATGTGGGTGATAAAAACCGGAGGGGGAATCATGTTTGGGCCTCTGTTGCTGCGGGACTGTGAGCAGGAGCATGCAGGGGGCTCACAGGTTGGCTCCTGCAGATGGGATTGCCCCAGCCCCTCTGCGCCAGGAGCTGGGCAGCAGCATGGGTGTCGGGGAGCAGGAGCCATGTAAAGTCAGGGAGGTGAAACCCACCAGCAGCTGGGCTGACTTCCAGCGCCTCCCCAAAAGCCTCCCATCCAGGGATGTGGCAAAAGGCTTTTGCAGGCTGTGCGTGGCTGCCGTGCTGCTGTCATGATCGCTCACCAGCCAGAGATTAGTGCTGCAGCCTGTTGTTTCATAAATATCCTTACTCACAAAGCAAGAGGCTGTTTTACAGCAGACATGGCCTTACCAGAGAGACACAGGGTTGCTGAGTCTCCCATGCATCCAGCTGAGCACCTGCACTGTGGTTCTGCAGCTGCACAGGGGCACTGGGTGACTCTGGGATTTGCCCTTTAGGAATGGGGCAGGATTGGTGAAATACTGCTGGCAGGTTTCTGAGGGCTGAAACGTCCAGACAGAGGAAAGCAGCATCCCCTCTCTGTCCTCTGCTGTCCATAGGACATGCCGCTGGGGAAGATGTGGTTTGTGGGGAGGCAGCATAATTTCTTGCCCTGCCAGGGGATTTGTATGTACCCACCACTAATCATTAGCCATTATTCTTTAACTGGGCATAAATTAGTAAAACAAATCACACTGGAGACTAATGCATGGGATGGCATTATTTTTAGTAATGATGCCTATTGTGGTGTCATCACTTCCTAAAGGGATGTGTGTGACAAGGAGCCTAACCAGCAAACCAGCCTGACCAGCAAATAACCCCTCGCACAGTTTCCATATTGCCTTTTTAAACAGGAAGGGAACATGATACAAATGCTATGCGAATTATGATCTGAAAAGTTTTCCTGGCAGGTTGTCACATGAGTTGTTAGTGTCATTCTTTGACATGCACACTCAAAGCCTTTTTGTACCACTGACTTAACCCTCTCACCTCCCATGGTTGCTGCCAGGAAGAGGTTTTCTTCCTCACCTCCTGGGTCAGACCTTTTCTCAGGTACCATGGGGAAATGTGATTTTGCACCAGTTCCTGAGACAGGGCTCCCCAGCTGCTTAACTTTGAGTGCAGCTTGAGGGGTTGGCGAGCCAGTGCAGGCAGGGTCACGCGATGTCTGCTGTAGCTGCCCACCTTGCTCCAGGGCTGCCAGGCTGGGAAGCACTAGAATAACCTCTCCCATGCACTGCCTCCTCGGAGCACTGGGGCATCCTCACCCCTCAAAAGCATCCCTGGCAGTGGCAGGGAGTGCGTGGGGTCTGCTCAACCTGGCAGGGCTGTGCGTGCGGGTGGGGGTCCCTGCCTGCGTGTGTGCTCAGCTCCTTCTGCGCTGCCTTGGCTGCGGCTTCGCACAGAGCCCAGCTGTGCTCTGGCCGGGGAACATCCGCTGTGGAAACCTGGGAGGAGCTGACAATCCCCAAAGATTGGCTGCACACCCGGCCAAGCAAGATCTGCTGGCTCCCGGCCTAATTCGTTGCAAATGTGTTTCCATGTGGTTCCAATCTGGAGCCCCCGTTCCCCTCACGCTGCCCCCTGGGGCTCAGCAGGGGCCAGGAGCAGCCCCGACACTGGCCAGGGCACACAGCAGCTGCCTGGGTCTCCCACCCTAAGATGTGTCCTCCCGCTTATCCTCTCCTGGGGAGCACAGGGAACCTTCACCCCACGGAGTATCCCCTAAGAGATGAGACTGTCTCATGGTAAATTCCTGCTGGTGACAGGATGCCTGCAATGATACTTGCTGGCGGGTGACCTGTGGAGGAGCTAACATCACTTCCTTGGCACTTAGCCCAGCCCCGGGCATCATCTTCCCATCGTGGTTTGATTTTCGTCTGCCACTGGGTGATTTGTGGGGGCAGAGCTGGGGTGGCAGCCAGGAGCAACCAGCATCCTTATTTAGCCTTCATTTCACTCTCCCCAGCTGTTGGCCAGAGCCATGGCCTCCTCCTCTCTGTCCTTGGACACAGGTGGGCTCCTGGGACATGGCACTCTCTGTGTCCTCCCTGCCAGCTCCTGCCAGGTTGGCAGTGCTTGGGGCAGGAGGGAGAAAACCAGGTCGTTTGCTGCACTCTGTATGCAGAGACCTGCCAGGACTGATGGCAGTGCTACATCGCTGCCCCTGTGACATCCTGCCTGCAAGGCTTTGCTGTGCTCTACCCATCGGCTCCCGGACAGTACCACGGACACCGCTGCCGCACCCTCGCTCCCCTAGCAGGCTGGCTCTAGCAGAGATGTCCCCAGGCAGTGCTGAACTCCCAAGCATGTTTTTCCCTGCAGTTCCTTGCTGGACTTCACTTCTCTCTGGGAAGCATCTCCCTCAGAAGCAGGACAGCTCTCTCAGCACCCCAGGACCAGCACTGCAGGGGCTCAGGACCACAAGACCTCAAAACCTGCCTGCCTACATTCTGGTGCTCAGTGCGAGCACTAGAATTTCGAGACAGGTCTCCCCCTTGTCCCATGCAAGCACCTGGGTTTAACATCTCAAACTGGTACAAACAACTTGTACTCATTTGAGATCTTCCACTTAAGGGTCTTTCCCCATCCTTTGGGGTCCTTGCCTATGTTCTGCAATGTCCCTTTGGTACTGCCAAGCAACTTTAACCTCAATTTAAATTACTCAAGACTCAAACACCATCTCCCCCCCTAGCTCATGCATTTGGAAGGAGATCGCATCAAAGCTTTGGAATTGCCCCATTAAGGAAAGTTGCAACTCCTCTCCTCTCCCGTGTTTATGGCTGGATTGAAAATGCCTGCCACAAGATTAACCCTCAGAGCATTGAAATAAAATGGCATAAAATGAGTTCAGCTCTCCTCAGGTTTCAGGAGAAGTGGGTGAACCATGTGGGGGAGCGACCAGGGCTGGGGCCGGCACCTGCAATAACATTTTTGGTGTCACAGCAGGAGCGGAAAAGGAAATGAGCAGTCAAGGAACCAGGAGCAGCACGGGCAGGTTGGGCTGTGATTGCTGCCCTGCCACCCCTCTCTGAATCCAGAGCCCCCCACCGGCACCCCAGAGTACCTGCATTACAGCCATGGGCAGTGTGGTGCCCTGAGCAGTCTGCAGTGCCAGCAGCACTGGTAAGAGTGACCTGCGATGTGTGGCTGTCGAGGTGGGGATGGGGAGATGGAGTCCCTCTGCCACCCTGTGCCTCCAGCCTTTGGGGTGGATCGAGGCTCCAAGAAGGGAGAAATTTGCTCAGCAAGTGTTTTGGATCCTGAGGAATAAGCGGCTCAGCTGAAACACAGGAGCAGCAATGTACATTTGGGGAGGCTGTAAGAGGATGCATGTGGACGCATTGCCCCACAAAGTCCTTTGCCACACTCTCACTTCAGGGAGATGCTGGGATGAGCTATGCTGGACCCCGTAAAGCATGGGCTACACGAGAAAACCCTGACCACATGAATAGCCAAGCTAACCCCTTCGGGGGGGCTCAGGACTGCAGTCAGCCACTCAGGAGTGGTGTTTGGGTCTGTGGTGGAGCAGTGGGAGAAGAGCTGATGCTTGGAGGCCCTGCAAGGTGTGCAGCAGCCCTCACCGTGCTGGAGTGCTGCCATGCTGGTGCAGCCAGGCACTGCGCTTGGCCTTCTAAGATCAGGAAGGGGTTTGAACTGACATGAGCTCTGGTACATGGAAGAGAAGGTACAGGAGGGTAATTAAAGTGTAAGAGCGAGGCTGGGTTTGCCTTTAATGGCTTGCAGCTGCAAATATTTTTCTGTCTTCTCGAGCCCACTTGTAAGCTGTCTGGCTGTGTTTCTCATCCTGGCCAATTAGATTCCCATGTGTGATGCAGGAGTGAAAATATAGAAAGTGAATAATCCTCCAATTCTGCTCCTCACTGCAGAGGCCTTTGAACCTCTGGCTGCTGTGGCTCCCTTCCACCCAGCCCCATTGCTGCCTCAGCCAGCCCCTCCATTCCCACCCTAGCTCACCTCTTTGCAACTGAACATCATCACCTCTAGCAAATCAGCCTGGGCATCACTGTGATTCACCTTCAAGCCTTTCTGATCAAAGCTGGGGGTGGTTTTATTTTTTTCCCTTTTTGCTGAGTTTTACAGCCATTTTCCCCTTTGGATGCTGGTTTTCTGCCAAAAGTTCCACTCTAAAATCAAAAGGGGCAGCCTATTAATACAAGGCAGCTGTAACAAGTACACTATTGTGTTGTCTCTTCCAAGGTACCCGGGATTTTTAATAAACTGTGGGGCACGCGGAGCTGGTTGCCTCCAAGAAAGGGGAGGTGAAAGGGCGGAAGAGGGAGCTGGCAGGAACTGCAGTGCCATAAAACACAGCCCAGCAGCACGGGGCCCTCAGCACGCTCAACGCTGCATGGTAGTGGGAGTGGTGCGGGAGGCACTCAGCAGCCTCACAGATTCCTTCCAGCTCTGGGATCAGGTATCGGTTGGGAAACGCTGCTCGCTTTGATCCCTGTGCACTGACCAGGCTCTTTACCAGGACCCATGGGGTGAAAAGAGGCTCACTGCCCTGGCTGCCCTGCACCAGGGTAGGGTGTGCAGAAACTGATCAGGCTGCAAAGTGATCCCTGCTCTCCTGAACATGTGGGACACACAAGTTGGATGCCCACAGTGCCTTTACCGCTCCCAAGCACCATGGTGCAGGAGGAGAGCTCTGTCCCTGCAGGGACCCACTTCCCAGGGGATCTGGGCTGGTCCGTCCCTGTGCTATGGTGCTGGCTCTCCAGCCCTGTGGTGCCTCCCTGCTCAGCGCAGCTCTGCTCTTGCCTTGGCTGCAGGGTTGCAACCTGTCAGAACTGCTTGCCTGGGAAATGCCAGGCACATGCCTGACCCAGCTGTGTCTGCAGCCATGCCATTCCCAGCCCCAATGGCTGTGTCCCTGCCAGGGCTGCCCCCTCCCAGTGTCCCTCTGCCCAGCCTGGGGGATGGCCTGACAGCATGGCCCACTGCGAGGGGCTGGTGGGACTCTCTGCTGGGGTCTAGGGCACCCATGGACCAGCTGGGAAGCTGGTAGGGAGTTCTGATAAGTGCAGTGGGGTGTAAAAATTAAACAGCCACAGCCATGAAGAGCCCAGACCCCAATTCCCGGTTGGGTTTGGGTCTCACTAGGAAACGTCAGTGTTATTCCCAATTCAGATACAGCCCAGCTGGTGAAGGTCCCCATGACCTTATCAGTCTCCTTCCCCATGAGGTACATTAGCCAGCACCCAGCAGGCAATGTGTGAACTGCCTTGTCCTGTCAGGAGCCATGAGTGATGCCCCTCAAGATGCCAGTGACCATGGCCGAGCAGCTGGAACCAGGCAGGCAGAGCAAACCCCAGCCAGGGCTGCCACACTGGCTAATTCCATCAAGCACCCCTTGCTGCAAACCCCCATGGTCCTGCCCTCTGCTCCCATGGGATGCACTTTACGGCAGGGCGAGCCAAGCGCTGGGAGGCAGGTTCCCGTGCTGGGGTTTGTGAGCAGCGGGATGGAGAGCCCAGCCCCTCAGACTCACCATTGCAAGTCAAGGTGAGGATGGGTTGGGAGCAGATGGGACCTGCTTTGCTCGTGAAAGAATGTTTCTGCTATTTATGCTAAGCGGTGGGAATGCTTCTCAAGCATTTCGGATGGCTCTGTAATGAGGCCGGCCTAAATATGCCAGCATTGTTTGTGCCGGACAATTAAAAACTCCCCCTTGCCACATTAACGGTGTCTCTGGTGGCGGAAGGGCCCGGGAAGGCGCGGGCGAGGGCAGCCCACAAAGTCCGCCTTTTGTTTCGTGCTCCTTTGAACCCTCTCAAAGCCCCCGTTTCAAGGGGTGGCTTTTGTTTTCTTTTCAGCGGGCTTGAACCCAGAGCCGGCTGTTGTTTAGCAACACAGAAATGTGACCTTAATTGACTCTGCTCTTGGGTACACTGTGTAAATCACTTCTGGCACCCAGGGGAAGTGCGTGATGGGCTCCCCTCCCCAGCCCCACTACACCAGGGGAACATGCTCCCTCCGGCTGCTCCTGCTCCCCGGCAGACGGGAGCCCCAGCTCTTCACACACCCTCGTCCCCGGCTGGCAGGGGATTGGGATGGGAAGCGGGGCTGGGAATATTCTTGTCTCCATGGCAGAGGGTTTCCCATTTCCGTGAGGGAAATGGGAAAACCTTTTCCCTCTGCTCTTCAAATCCCTTTTGCAGCCAGTGCCTCCGGCTCATGTTTACAGTCCAGCTGGACTGGTAAGACTCTTTACCTGCCTTCCCTGGGACTCAGCGGGTTAAAGTTTACTGCAAGATAAATTAAATGATGATGATGAAAATGATTAAGTGATGAAAAGGTAACAACTCCTCCTGTGAACATCTGACATGCACTTAGACAGGCGACTTATTTGTAGGATACCAGGGGGCTGATATAATAACAGATATAATTTGCGGTCTCCCGAGGAGAGGTTAAGGGCTGGGAGCACGGCTCCCTGGGAGCTGCCCCTTCTCTCCACCTCGCCTGCCCCAGCCTTAATCAAGTGATCATCTCAGCCTGCGTCTTGCTGGCCCCCTTGCTCCTTTCAATGGGGAAAAATTGCAGACAAATTCCTGCCAGCAGGACGTTGGAGCTCTCCTGCGTGGCGGGATAAAGATACCTGTCACCTCCACCGGCCCCGCCACCGGCTCACGCTGGGAGCATCGTTCAAGGAGCACCATGCTGATACCCTTATTTGATTACGCCTCTTCATGCCTTCCTCTGTGTGGGAAGAGCTATTCAGCAGCAGCACCATGGTGCTCCCAGCATAGGCTGGCTCTGCTGCTGGCCTTTTGTTAGCCTCACTGGCAGCATGCTGGGCATCAAGGCTGCATGGGGGGCCCTGTGGCAACACCCCCAGGCCAGGGCTCTTGTAGATGCTCTACAACAGGGCCCTGGCCCCACTGTTGGTTTTTAGTCAGAAAACTGTAAAAATGAAGGGGGAAATGGGATTTAAATAGAAACCATGAGAAATGCTCACCATGCTTTTGGCATGATGGAGACACAGCTGACTGGTACATGTTAGCTGTGTTCAGCAGAAGATCCAAGGGGCATGTTACCAGGATCAGCCCTGGGTACTGCTGGCTGCTGAGGATCCAGCTTCTCTGTGGCCTTGGGAGCTTTGGGTCTCGCCTGTGGGCTTGCAAAGAGGGGATCAATTGTCCCTCTGCTCAGGAGCAAAAACCTCAGTAGCTGGGGATCTCTCTGACACAAAGAGCTTTTGGCTGCAATCCCAACATAAATGCCATTTTGCAGATTCCCTGGCCAGAGCCACCCACTTCATGCCATGCTACCCGCGGCTCCCAGGCCATGCTGCTTGTACTTGGCCTTATCCCATGGACCAGCAGTGGCTGCCTTGCCTGCTGAGATGGTGTGCCCTCTGCAGCCAAAGCATTTAATAGGTCACCCCATGCTGCCCCTGCTCCACAGCTTTTCTGTTTCTTGTACCTTGTGTTAAGGTAAAATACACTGCCACACTGGGTGATACTGGGGTGAGAGCCCTCAGCTAGCCCTGCAGAAGCCCCAGAGGAGGCAGCCTGGCTTCCTGTCTCTCCTTCTGGAGTTAATCACCCAGGACTGTTAGAAATGTGGAGCAATTTGTGCTTGTTTTGCTTTTCCCTGCTAGATTAAAGAGCTTATAAGTACCTGGCTTGTTATTTCTGCCAAGGTACTTACACCAAGGTCCTTGTGACTGTAATCAAGCCGTCTCTTGATCTTCTTCCTGATAAACTAAGTAGGCTGAGTGCCCTGTCTGCCTCCATCAGAAATGTCCTCAGCCCTTGTCCTGCTTCCCAGGCTTCCTCAGCAGGCTCCCCAGCTTGGGGCACAGCCTGCTTAGGTGACGTGCATGGCCTCGAGTGTGCCAGGATTGGACCTGCTAGGGTAAAGTTCCTCCAAAACAGCCCCTATTTCTTGCAAAGCCAGTGGTGGAAGGGATGGGGTAACTGCACAAACCTCCAGGCTCTCACTGCCTGCAGGATGCTAATCTCTCCCACACAACATCCTTGTCTCTAAACTGGAGAGACATAAATGTGATGGATGGACCACCTGGTGGATAAATAATTGGCTGGATGGCTGCACACAGAGAGTTGTGGTCAACAGTGCAATGTCCAAGTGGATACTGGTAACCAGCAGTGTCTCTCAGGGGTCACTGTTGAGATTGGCCTTGTTCAACATCTTTGTCAGTGACATGAACAGTGGGATTGAGTGCACCCTCAGTAAGTTTGCTGA